>VDFB02249895.1:0-35519 GCA_007258455.2 Sequoia sempervirens
TTGGGGATTTGAGGTTCGTAACAATGGGTTTATAACTGAGAAATGATAGTCAAAACACCTTTAGGACTATGTGTAGGTATGGATATGATTCTTTTGACCATGATAGAGACTCTAATGGATAATGAAGTACATATCAACACATGTTCACTATGTAATTTGATATTAACCTTGAACTCACATAACAAAGTGCATGGACTATTGATGTAGGATAGTCATGATAATGTTAGTATAATGATCATTAATGCATGATGATTGATGAGAAACATGAAGAATGATGAGATGGTCATGAAGAGTGAATAAAAGTCTTGTGAAGGAAAGATATTTTAATCATTTTAAGAGAGGATTAAAAGGTAGTCAAGGAAGTTTGGTAGCAGTTTGAGCTTCTTAGAGGCAGTTTGAGGGTATTTAGGAGCAGTTCAAACATCTTTCAAGTGTCTATGATCTTCACAACTAGCTAGAGCACATTTCGAGGAGCCTAAAGAGACCAAGCCAAGCAATAAGACCTCTTGGGCGTGTAAATCAGGTTACCCTACTTTTAAGCATGAAAACTTAGTCAAATTTAGTCCATATATGCTCTCCCATTCTTGGGATGAGATATAGGACCCATAGGTTTTCATTTTTACTTAATTATTTCTTATTTTTGAGCTTTAAAGGCAAAGAAAGCAAAGCATTGTAATTGAGAAAATTAGTTTTTCTTGCTCATTTTGAGTTGTGTATTGTAACTTATTGAGGTTCTTTCCAATAGTGAATAAGCATTGTAACTCATTTTTGGCTTGTATAATGTTTATAAGCATTTTTTATCAATAATACAAGCTATTTTTACCTTTTCAAAGCCATTTCATTGTGCAAGCTACAAAATGGTTGATGTGATCTTGTGGTGATGCCTTTTAAAATATGTACTTTTGTAGTTCATTGCTTGTGTTTAACCAACTAAGGGAAAAGTTTAATTTGTGAAAACATTTCTACTTCCTCTAAATGCCATCCTAGATATCAAACTTGGTCATGAGATACTTATGCAAGAGTCATATGAAATTTTGGGTTGTGTATGTTAAAGTTTAAGTTGTTGATCATATCGTGTTCATTTAAACAAGTGCAGGTCAAAAGTCATTTGGTGCATCACCTTAGAATCTTAGGTTTTCATTTTCATGTCATTTCCTATCTCTTTCCTTTGCGAGAAATAGTAGGTAGTTTATCTTAGGTGATAAATCCAAGGGAACCAATCCTCTCTAGAGGTTGATCTCCAACATTTGAGCCCGTAATCAAGGAGATCATCCCATGTTTCACTAGTAGGCCGAGTTTTGTAACTTAGCCAAGATGCATATTTAGTGAGGATAGGTATCTAAGAAGATAGAGAGAGAGGTTAGCTCACTATGGTAGAAGGAGAGGGAGAGTTTCCCAGAGAGGGTAGCACTATGGTCATGTCCCTAAGGTAGAACTTGAGAGGGGGAGAGAAGAGAGAGAGGTAGCATTGTGAAATTATGGTAAATTAAACATGGTTTATATTTTTAGCTTCCTTTAAAGAGAAACCAACTCATGTAGAACTCTAATTTCTTAATGTAAGATAATCTACTAATAAAATGAAAAAAATCTTGCTAAATTTTATAACACAAAATAGTAGTTTTCATTTCAACCTTATCAAATATTTAATTTACTTAACTAAAACACATTGCATGCTCAAATCACTCTCTTGGATACTAATTTGCACTCACATTGGACCAAGTTGAAACTTTCTATCTTGGTGTCCTATATTGCATGTTGTGATCTTAGGATTTTCTAAATGAAATTTATTATCTAGAACATACTTTGTCTACACACTAAGAGATAGAAGCATACACAAAAATATGAGCTAGAAACTAGAATTTATGAAGGTACATGTAAATTTTAAAAACTAAACCTAAGCTAGTTCTATTTAAATGAAACCTACTTTAGCATAAATTTTATTTCATGAGTTGCCAATAAAGTGAGGAATAATGGATTTTAGTAAATGTGCACTTACCCTTTGTATATCTAGGTTTAAATGTGATATTTAGAAAGAGAGAGAGAGAGAGCTTGAGATAAGGAGGGGAAGAGAGAGAAGAGAGAGAGAGAGAGAGAGAGGACATAGGGTGGGAAAGAGACAAAGGAGATATGGTGGGAGGGAGAAAGAGGTAGGTAGGAGTTAAGTATACATTAAAAAACCCTAAAATGAGTAAATAATTGATCACAATCCCGTGTAAACCTTTTGAATTCATCAATGTCAAGTTAAAAATCATCATACCTAAAAATTTATAGCTTCTCTTGCTGAAATAAGTCCTTTTGTGTATTTCATCCAGATGCTTGAATTTTATTTTATTTTTTACTAATATGAAGGTTTTCAATTGGAAGACTTTTGGTTGATAGACTTCCAATTGATAGGTTTTTGAGCAAAAAGGTTTCAGCCAATACATTTTTGACTAATTTTTTTTTATCAAACATGTTTCGACTGAAACCATCTATGTGGCATCCTTGTTGGTAGCCAACTCATCCCTTTTTCAATTTTTTTTTGAAACTTTCGACTTGAGCCAAATATTTCTTTAGTCAAAATGCTTTTATAAAAAACAAAAAATATCCTTTTGTAGAGTTCAAAGTTGAGATTCCAAATATACACTTTTTTGATAATTTGATTAGTTTTAATATGTTTTTTTAAAATATTGCAAGTAGGTTATAAAAAATGAGATTGATTAGAAATTTAAAAAAGTACTAAAACATATTAAAATATTTTGAAAAATATATGGTGCACTAGAGGAGAGAATCCTCTACAAAAGGGCATAATTTTTTTTGAAAATGATAAAAAAATAGAAAAAAGTTGACGTCAAATGAAAAATCAAATTATGGTAAGTTTGATTTGAAATGTTATTACGAGGAAAATATACATCAATTTTTTCCATGAACAAGTTATCTATTTGTGAAAAAATCAGGGGAAAATAAAATTGTTTATTTTTTATTTTTGTGACATCAACTCAATGTCACTTTTTCTTGATATTTTCAAAAATTCAAAATATTCTTTAAATTAAAAAATGTCAAAACAACTTTCTAAAATTTTGAAAAATTACAAGAATAAACTTCATCAATAGTTCTACATTTCATTAGTTTACATCATTTTGAAATTCAAAACATAAAGACCAATTTTATGTGATTGAAGTTGACTTTTTGTTTGTTTGTGTTGGATGATTCTTTTATAAAAGTGTGACACATGTTTGTACTTTTACCCTAGGGGAATAAGCATCTGCAAAAATTTCAGGGATCTCAACAAAGATTTTCCTAGGGATAAATTTCATTTCCTAATATAAACATCATAGTAGATTTAATAGTAGGCCATGATATGCTTTCCCCATTGGATGGTTTATCGGGATATAACCAAATACATATAGCACAATATGACCAACATAAGACAAATTTTACATGCCATTTGGGTACATATTGTTGGAATGTCATGCCATTTGGTCTTAAGAACATAGGTGCAAGATATCAACATGTTATGATAGTGATCTTTCATGACATGTTTCATAACATTATGGAGGACTAGGTGGATGACATCCTAGAAAAATCATTCACAAGGAAAGGACATCTAGAGGTGCTAGCACATATATTTGATATACTAGAGAAGTATCAAGTGAGGATTAATCCAAATAAATGTGTACTCAATGTCACTTCAAGAAATCCATTGGGATACAATATTGTATCTCATAGAGGTATTGAAGTAGACCCTACAAAGGTTAAAGTAATTATTGATATGCCTCCTCAAAAAACTCTAAGCCAACTTCCTAGTCTTCAAGGGAAACTAGAATCCATCAAAAAATTTATAGCACAACTAGTGGATAAGTGTCACCCATTTAATCATCTCCTAAACAAGGATGCCACATTTAAATGGGATGAGAAATTTCAACAAGCCTTCTAGAAGCTTAAGGATTACCTAGCATCACCTCTATTATTGATTCCTTCAGTTCTAGATATACCATTGATATTATAAATTTCAAATACATCATCAACATTAGGTGCTCTCTTGGTACAACATGATGAATCTAGGAAAGAGAGAGTGGTCTATTAAATTAGCCAAACATTATATGCTATGAGCTTAATTACACTCCCATCAAGAGAGCATGTCTAGTAGTTGTCTTTGCTTCAAAAAAGCTTTGACACTACATACCCAACCACCAAATTAATCTTATCTCTAAGTTATATTTTTGAAGTACCTATTATCCAAAGCTACACTCATAGGATGCATAGCTAAATGGGCCATTACGCTTAACAAATTTGGCATAAAGTGTGTAGACTTGAAATCAATCAAAGGGAAATTCATAATGGATTAGTTAGTTGAAGCACTATTAAATGATGATTATCCTCTCATATCATATTTTCCAAATGAATCAATCTTCAACATCACTCCCACAATTCTATGGAAGTTATACTTTGATGGATCACATTCCTAACATGGTTCAAGGACAGGAGTCCTATTTATCACACCTCAAGATTATTGTATACCAAAGTCATACCAGTTAGCATTTCCATACACAAAAACATAGCCAAGTATGAAGCACTAATTACAAGACTAAGGATGGTTGTTAGCAAGGGGGTTCAAGGAATTACAATTTGGAGATCTATACCCTAGTATCCCTTATGTAGTCTATATATACCCTAGAGGATATAGTGAGAGAAAAGAGTAATTACAAAAGAAAAAACTATATCCAAATGCATAACTTAAATAAGAACCACATTCATTCATAACACATATGTATTGATTAATCCTTATATCTCCATATATGTATATATAATGGCATATAATAGTTACATTCATAGGTATTAGTCTTTGTTCTATATTAAAATGGTTTCTTATCACACAAACATATATGTATATATATCTTTACTTTTCTATCTATTACACATATATTAACACTTGGTCTCTTATAGAGACATGACCATTATAGGGCACCCCTTAATATTTCTTCCTTGTCAACCTGAGGTTCCACAAGTCCTCTATGGTAGGTTGCGGTAGGTTTCACTCTCTTCATTGTACCTTGCTAACATCATCCTCCCTTTCAAAATTATGTATTGTCCTCAAGACATGTTATTCAATTGCCTGAGAGAATATGCTTGTATATGATCTTCAACTGTACCAGTGTAGTATCCCATTGTTATTTTTCTTGTTGGATTACTTTGATGTATCCTTGTATGTTTATCTATGTATCTTTTTCCTCCTCAAGATTCTTAGGTATCTAATTTTTTTGTAATATAGTTTTGGCCTCTCCTAGCACTCTACATAAGTGAGCTAGCTTGATGCTAATGGTTTCTCTTAGTTACTTCACTTCTATCTTTATAGTCTCTCTATTTTTGGAGTTGATGCAACTGGGTGTGTATATTCTCTATGTTTACTTTGATTGGTCCATCCATGCATTTTAATGGATCATAAGAGGATGCAACTTGCACTATTTGGGACTTGAGTTGGATGATATGATATTTTAAATTCTTGGTGAGGTTAGGCCATTGGAGACAAAATTGATACAATATATTATCTTTTGCTACACTTCTTCTATGCTCTTGATCTATTTCTCCAATTGTGAATGTGTCACCACACATCTTTTTGTGGTCTCCTCTTTGTTTTTATTCAAAATTTCTTGTTGGGATTGTTGTCTTATTTTTCCCTTTTGTGCTTTCTGATATGATTGTAAGCCCTCTACCAATTGTTTAAGTTGCTATAGTAGGGGAAGGGAAGTGTCCCTTTTAGGTGTGAAATTGAATTTTTCAATTCTTGTACCACATCTTCTAGTTGCTTTGCATTATCCACATGTTGTTGAAGTATTTCTTCTTTGACACTAGCATGAAAAATATCTCCCAGTTGAAGTTTTTGGAGTGGGAAGATATTTTCTAAATACACCTTGGAGCCCATTACTAGTAGATGGATTAGTTGTGGTGTAGATGTTGGTTGTAATTATTTTTGTTGCAAAAAGAAGTCCATGGTTGACTAGATTGGAGAAACCGATGCAAATTTTTCTCCATTATTTTTTTCTTGTTCTTCATCCCTTCTTTCACTTGGTGGACTATTTTTTGGTGAAGATGTTGATTGTTTCTTTTCTTTTTCCTCTTCTATGATGGAATCTAGGTGTGTCTTTGTGATTTATGTGGGTAGCTTATAAATCTCCTCCTATTGTCCCCCCATTAGGGTGTCTAATTTCTTCTTTGTGTAGAGCTCTTGTGCTTGAGATCATGTAATTTTCCCCTTCTAATTTGTGGTAAGGTCAACCCCTATTTATGTGATATTTTTTTATCTTATTTCCTTCTCCTCTTTTAGGGATTTCTCCCTTTTCTATTGAATTGTGGTGATTATTGGTTGTGGGAAGTCCTTGATTACTTCCTCTAATTTTTTTTCAAATTTCCTTATATACAATATTAGACTCTATACTATCCTATTCTTGTTATATGTGTTTTCATCTTCATACATGGATAAGACTTGTGAAAACATATCGTGATAAATTATGGTATTTGTAGTCACCATAACATCGATAGGTGATTGTGGTTTCTTTCCTACCTCTGGTTGTTGTATTTGAAATGTATGTTCTTTTGTTTTCTTCTTCTATAAAGGATTTTGTACCTATTGTACTTCTTATTCTTCCTCCTCTTCTCTAAAGTTTTGAATTATCTTCCTTTTTACTACCTTATTAACCCTTGCTTTGTGGCTCTTTTTCTTTCTACTCATTTGTACTAGGGTTTCTAAGATGTCTTGCACGTGAGTTGTGGTTATGTTGCCTCTATTTCACCTACAGTTAAATTAGGCGAGATAATCAAATGTTAGATCTTCAGAGGCCAGCGGGACATTCACACAAGGGCAAAGACTCTACATCTGTTGCTAGGTCATGGGGAACTCAGTGGGAGAAGCTACCCTAGGAAGATTCAGCATGAAAATCATCCAAGGAGAAAGTCGGCCAGACTCTCCTACTATCTGGCCGACTGACTGTTTGATTCATTCCATCCTGAGCAGGTCGCTAAGACCTAGTTTCTGTCATGCCAAACGAGCCTGCAGAGCCTATCGCTATAACGGAGAGGGTTCAGTATGACCTCTTACCGCATGGATTTCCTTGGCCGATAGGCCATTCAACCATCATTTGCCATGACTCTCGGCGACCACGGGGTTCGGGGAGACCTACAGTGCTCGGTGAGAGGTCCCAGCGAAGGTTCAATGTCTTGTCGAATGAATAGTTCACCAAAGGATATTTCCTTCGGCGTAGGTCTTGCCGAAGTATGAAGGAACCACTGAAGACAAAGAAAGGCCTCGCCAAGACTTGAAACTTTCACAGTAATGTCTCGACGACCGGCAAGGGTTACACCGACAGCATTTCACTGGGGAGTTCGGTGTGGGTCCCACCAACAACGGAGGATCCTTCGGCATAACATAAGGAGTTCGGCACAACCTCTTCCCGACCGGTAGGAGTCAAGCTGAAAGAAAGGAGGTCGGCCGAGGGTTCATACTTCGGTGTGAGTCTCACCAAGCAATAAAGCCTTCAGAATGAAAAGGAATTCGCTAAGAAGAGGGGGAGTTCTACGAGATGTCTCAGCGATACCAAGGAGTCTTGCCGAAGCGAAATGAAATATGTGCTCGCCAAAGCTAAAGTGCCTTCGGCACAACCTCTTCCCGAAATAGGGATGTCTGGCTGATAGAAGAAAAAGAGCCCAGCAGGATGACTTCTACAGACGTCGGCGAGGGTCTCCCTGACATGAATTTCATCGATATAGCGACTAACTGTCGGCGTGATGTCTTACCGATATCACGTGGTCTCAGCAACAAAGAGGGATCTCCGCGTGACTCGTCAACCCACTGATCTCTTAGCAATAAATGGTGTCTCGCTGATGGCTCCGGTAGCATCGGTATGATCTTTTGGGCTCGCTGGGAACCGATAGTGACGGCTCCATGTCTTGCCGATGCTTGCGAGAAGATTTAACCGCATCGGGGAGACACGATTAGTGTCTCACCGATATGCGGTTCAGCAGGGGAAGTTTTGACCACCCGAAGAAGCTGCGTCGTTTTCACTTAGCCAATCAAAGAGATCTGAAGGTAAACTATGGCAGTCTAAAGAACATCAACAAGATGAAGGGTGACATGTATCTGTTGCAGGCTCAAAGCATTCAAGGTGAAGCCGAAGTAGCTCGACTGGACACGATGGATCGAATGAATGTAGTAGCTGCAAAATATCAGAAGGCTTCTATGAGGGTAACTCTTCACCGACACATACAGCAGGGACACGCAGGCTTCAGCATTAACTTCATCCAAAAGATCTAAGGGTAGATATTTATGGTCTCTGATATTTTTTGTAAGTCCTAATGGGCCGATATACAGTCTGTATATAAGGCACTTTTTCCCTTTTTGTAAATAGTTCCAATTACACACTCTGAAGAGTTAGTGATTTTTTAATCAATCCTTTCTCAATCAATGTATGTTTTTCTATAACTCAACTGGAATCCTGAATACAACACAGAGTTTACCTTGGAAGTTTGTGTTCATGTTTGTATTGATTCTCATTTCTGTATCTTTCTTTTGAACAATGCAATTCTTTAGCTATGTTTTATAATTCTGTATTCATATCTTAGAGCTGTGAAATTAATCTTTCCTTCCAGAGATGTGTATGTGGGCCAAACTTGTTAGGACTAAAGCATTAAGTTTGAAAGAAGTTGCTCTGAGAATAACAATTAGGCTTTCAAGTGTATGTTCTTCCTATGTTCATTTCATGATTTCTTATCAGTTTGATGTATCACCCTAGTGTAGTTCTCCATTTTATGCATCTCTTCCCTCTTTCCTCTCAAAGAAACAATAGTTTAGGTGATACCCAAAGGAATTCGGCCTTCTCCAGAGGTTCATTTCAGTTATAGGTGACCCAGAGCCTCGAGATTATCCCATGTTGCTCTAGAATGCTTAGTTTTTTGTAAACTTTGCACAGGGTGCAATTCTAGGTGACAACAGTTTCTGGCACGCCCGATGGGACAGAAATTAATTTAAACTGCTGGTTTAGTATGCAACCAGTGAATTTCAGACTTTATAGAAGTCCTTTGGCATACTTGGTGACTCCACAAAGAGGAAGAACCCCATAAATCAGTGCCTTCTATAGTTTATGAGAAAAGTTCAGACTAGAGGCAGTTTAGGTTCATTTGAATATTTGTAGCTGTCACCACCAAGAAGGAAAGGCAGAGCAGCAGAGAAGAGAGGAACAACAATTATCTATTCTAGAAGAACTCAGTCCACTCCTCCATCTATAGGGTCTCATCTTGCTCCACCAACAAATCCACTTCAGATACCTCCAATGGACGCTCCAAGGAATCAACCCTTCGTTGCTTTCAATAGAGGGAGTCGCTTGAATCTGGCACAACACAATGATATCCCAATGGTAGCCTTGAAGAGTTTACCAACTTTAATGGGAGAAGATCAAACTACTCCAATTGAACACATGCAAGATGTGGCTTCGCTATGTGGAGTCCATCACATAACCCAGGAGGACGTAGCAATGAGATTACTAGCTGCTTCACTAAAAGGAAGAGTTGTGCAATGGTATAGGAGCCTACCGGTCAGTTCAATTGCTACATGGGACGAGTTTGGAGATAAGTTGCATAACCAATTCCAAGACATGTCTGACAACTTGTCTCTACTGGAGCAATTGACTATAATCAAGAGGGCTCCACAAGAGCAAATGAACGACTTCAACTTCAGATTTCAAAGAACTTGGGATAGAATCCCTGCAATGGTGAGGCCACCCCCAGAGTATGCATTCCTATACTTTTTGAGAGCTTTGAACAGTGATATAGCTATCATGATACAATCAATGGGAGGAGTGTCTTTACCAGATGCCTTTGACATAGCTATCAAAGCTGAAAACAACTTAATACAAGCTGGTAAACTTGCTCCCAGGCCACTAATGCCAATATTTCTAGAAATTCATGCAAACATTCCTTTGCAAATACCTCCTTTCACACCTCTACCAGCTGTACCAACACTACCAACTGTTGTTCCAGCCGTTGATAGACAAGAGAGTGCTGCTTCAGGCTCATCACAGGAGCTACAAGAGATCAAAAGTCTTTTACAGACATTTGGCAACAAGTTGGTGAACTTGGAAAAACAACAAACCTATTCTAGGCCTTATCAACAGCAGAGTCAGGCCTTATCAACAGCAGATTCAGGCCTCAAGCCAGCCTTTTCAAGGTCAACAACAGCAATTCCAGGGTAATAGACAAGCTTATCAGGGAAATTATCAAGGCACAAGACAGAATGTGAACACAAAACCTTTTCAGGCCTATGCTCCGACACCTGTTAGTGCAGTCAAAGACCTGGTTCCTGCTCAAAATAATTTAGCAGCAAATTATGAATGGTGCTACCCTTGTAACTAGCCTCATAATCAAGCCACTTGTTCAAATGGACTCATCAATCAAGCACTGATGGTGCAGAATGCCTCAAGCTCACAACAGCATGCACCTAATGAGTCATCTCCACAACACCAAGATCAGTTTGCAAATGATACAACCCTGCTTAATTGGCAAGGTCAAGAATTCTGTGGGTTGAATGAGGATAGCTCTCCCATTGCGGCTAATACGAGAGCATTTGAGCTCAATCCTGCAATCTACAAAGGAAAGGCATCAGATGTGGAACCATCTACATCTCGAGTGACTAGTTTTTTGCAAGGAAATCAACAACTCCTAGTTAAAGAGCAGACAGGCTTACAAGCTAATCACACTGGCGTAAAGTTACACAATAAAGTAAACCCAGATGTACCTTTTAACATTCTTGATAGTATGAAAAGGAAAAATGTGATGATGTCTATGTGGGATTCATTGGTCATCCCTAGTCAAAAGGATATTCTATGTTCAGCCTTGTCAAATCTTAAGTTATCAGGTGAGTCTGAATCCCCATTAGGTCAAGATAGGGTTGTTTTGACAAATAATGCTCAGGCAGATGATAAACAGTCCAGCAAAGAGGTAGGAAAAGAAGTCAAACCACCTCCTTTCTACGTTTCAGTGATTATTGGTGATAAATTAGTCCATAACTGTATGGTAGATAGTGGAGCTAGTAGCTCCGTCGTGCCAAAACAGATTGCTGACAAACTTGGACTAAAATACCAGCCTTTAGAGAAGGGAGTGATCCAATTGGATGGTACTTAGGTTAATACTTTTGGCATTATCAAGGATTTAAACCTCACCCTCCATGCTTGTCCAAAATTTTCAGTTCCTCAAGACATATGTGTCATAGATCTTCCACCCTTCTTTTCCTTATGTTTATCTAGAGACTTTACAGCCAAGATAGGCGGTTATGTGTCGGCCTATTGGTCACATATGCTATTTAGAACAAGATATGGAACCAAGGTTACCATTAAATCTAAGAGACTGGCTAAAGACCACATTGAGCCATATAACCCAAGTCCCTTTAATGATGTTCCTACTGCTGCAGACACAAATTGTGTCATTCTTTCTGACAATGAACTAGCTATTGCTCAAGAACTCTAATCAAAAGTTGTTCCTGATGTGTTGTTGCATGAATGGGCAGTTGAGAATGTATTGAAAAGTCCTGAGGACCTTATTCAAGATGTTGGTATGGGAAACTATGTCATTCTTGAGCCTGACATAGAGATTCCAAACCTGGAGAAAGATGCGGATCAGTTGTTGCAACCACTAAATGGACTATGGGAAATGTATTTTGATGGTTCAAGAAGCAAAAATGGCGCTGGAGGAGGTGCAATGCTGGTATCTCCGCAAGGTGATAAGTACTATGCTGCTTTTCGTTTTGCTTTTGCATGCTCCAACAACACTGCTAAATATGAGGGCCTGGTTCAAGGTCTTGAGTGGGAAAGAAAGAGAGGAATAACCCGCTTGAAAGTGCATGGAGATAGTGAATTAGTTGTTAATCAAGTAAGGGGCCTGAATGTGGCTAAAAATGACACACTGAAGTCTTATAGAAACAGAGTGTGGAACATGCTTGAGGAATTTGATGCCTTTAATTTAGTGTCTATCCCAAGAAATTAAAAAAAACATGCTGATAGGCTTGCAGCCATTGGAGCACAATTTGATATTCCAAATGACATCAAAAAAGAGAAAGTGCAGTAGTATGTGAAGGTTGTAGTCAGACCATCAATTCCTGACAACAACATTCACTGTCAAGTCTTTGACAGTGATGAACAAATCCTCTCTTTTCTGCTCGAAGATCAGTTCTCCATGGTGAATCAAGCAAAACTCAAGCAACAGTATGGTGATCAAGTCATACAGCTAAAGACAAATAAATTACCCAAAGGCCTTGTTACGCTAGAGTCAATTTTTCAGTACTGATGATCAGCTTAAAAAGGGTAAAGCCGGCTTGCAGATCAAACAAGAGCACTATGAAGAGCTGGAGATTTTCAAGGTTAAGCTCTTTAAGATAGGAAAAATTTGTTCACCTGAAGATAAACAAGCTTTTTTTGCTTTATGTCAAGAATTTTATGATGTCTTTGCTTGGGAATATTCGGATTTGAAAGGGTTTGATCCCCACATTGCTCAGCACACAATTGAGTTAGAGCCGGATGCTAAGCCAGTAAGGCAGAAACAAAGGACCTTGAATCCTAAACTTGAGCCCCTAATGATTAAGGAGCTAACTAAACTAGTTGAGGGGGGTATTGTCTTCCCTATAAAGCACACTTCATGGGTTTCTAATCTTGTACCGATTAGGAAGAAAAGTGGTGAGATAAGGCTCTATGTAGACTTCAGGGATCTTAACCGATCCTCTCTAAAAGACCACTACCCACTGCCCTCCATGGAACAAATCTTACAAGAGGTTGCTGGTTCTGAAAGCTTTTCCTTACTAGATGGTTTTTCAGGATATAATCAGGTGTTGGTTAAAGAGGAAGATCAGTTTAAAACCGCTTTCACAACTAAGTGGGGCACCATGGCATAAAAAAGGATGCCTTTTGGTTTGTCCAATGCTGGTGCCACATTTGAGAGGGCCATGGACATGGAATTTCAAAGTTTGATCAACAAGATTATATTGATTTACCTAATGACATCACAGTTTATTCTAAGAATGCTGATGAACATCTGTTACATCTTAGGCAAGTGTTTGAAAAATGTAGAGAGTTCGGTATCTCCCTCAACCCAAAGAAGAGTATCTTTGCTGTCCACGAAGGGAAACTATTAGGACACATAGTGTCAAAGCAGGGAATCACTATTGACCCTGAAAGAGTCAGAGCCATACTTGAGTTGCCGCTGCCTAATCACAAGAAGGGTCTGCAGAGCTTTCTAGGACAGATCAACTTTCTAAGAAGGTTCATCCCAGATGTGGCGAACCTGCTACAACCTCTAACAACCATGTTAAGGAAGAATGCAGTCTTCAGTTGGAAAAAGGAGGCAAGGCACAGTTTTGGAGAAATTAAGGAGGCATTAGCATTTGCTCTGACATTGGTAAACCCAGACTTCTCTAAAGAATTCTTTTTATATGCTTTTGGTAGTAGTGGTGCAATCTCTGCTATGTTGGTTTAGAAGAATAGCGACAATTTGGAGCAACCCATAGCCTTCTTTAGCCAAGTACTTGTTGATTATGAAGAAACGTATACATTTGTTGAAAAGCACATTCTCTATGTGATTAGAAGTCTGAAGAAATTTAAACCTTTTCTTTCAAACAATAAGGTTCATATTCTGGTTGCACACTCAAGTGTGAAGGAATTTCTGTTGAATAAGGATCTGAATGAAAAAAGAGCAGGGTGGATCACTAAGGTCATGGAGTACGATGTAGATATTAGCATCACCAAGCTAGTTAGAGGTAAAGGTCTTTGTGAACAGCTTGCTTTAGGATCGAGCAGTGAACATGAACTAGAAAAGGATGTTGTGCTTGCCAATACAAATGAACCTCAGAACGCTCAAGATGATGTGCCCACGAGGATAACTAATTGGGTTCAAGATATGACCCAATTTCTACAAACTGGTCAATGTCCAATAGGTTTGAACAGAGCCAAAAGAAGATACTTTAGACTGCAGTCCATACCATATGTGCTAAGGGACAATGTTCTTTTTAAAAAAGATCTGAATGGTGTCCTGTTAAGATGCATTCACAGTGACCAAATTGAAAAAGTGCTTCATGAGTTTCATGATGGAGCTGCAGGAGGTCACTTTGCTCCCAAAACTACTGCCTGGAAAATCATGAGAGCTGGTTACTACTGGCCCAACTTGTTCAAGGATGAGTATGCCTGGTCAAGAAGGTGCGTCAAATGTGCTCTGTTTTTAGGAAAGGAAAAGCTTCCTGCTATGCCCCTGCATCCAATTCAAGTAGAACAACCCTTCATGAGATGGGGCATTGATTTTATTGGACCAATAAATCCACCTTCCAGTGCTGGTCACAAATGGGTACTTACAACCACTGACTATTTTACGAGGTGGACAGAAGCGGTTGCATTGAAGGAAGCAAAGGAATCCTCAGTGTTGAACTTCTATGAAGATATAGTCACTAGGTTTGGAGTACCTGACTCCATCATATCCGATAATTCCCTTGCATTCATGGGTCTAAGGGTAACTGATTGGGCCGTTAAGCATGGCATTCATTTGAGCACATCTTCAAATTATTACCCTCAAGGTAATGGCCTAGCTGAGAGCACAAATAAGAACCTCATCCGAATTATTAAAAGAACCATAGAGGATAATCAAAGGACCTGGCACGTCAGTTTAAAGAATGCACTTTGGGCAAACAGAGTGACCCCTAAGAGGTCTATTGGTAACTCGCCATATATGTTGGTCTATGGTAAAGAGGAAAGATTGCCACTATCTGTGGAGCTTCCAGCTCTTGATATTGTCCGCCAGTTGGAGATGTTTGAGGAGTAGGACCCCATGTCTGTGAGGTATTCAAAGCTCATGGAACTCGAAGAATCAAGGGACAGAGCAATGAAATCTTTAGAGTATCATCAGCTCCAGACAAAGAGAACATTCAAAAAAAAGGCTACAGCAAAATCTTTTAAGGAGGGAGACCTCGTGCTCAAATGGGATGTTCTGAAAAGCAGACCAGACCATCACACCAAGTTCGACTATATGTGGACTAGTCCATTTATTATCACAGGCTGTAAGGAGCACAATGCATATCAACTAGCTACAACAAAAGGTGAAGTGCTTCCTATCCCAGTCAATGGGATACACCTTAAGCCCTGTTTCCAAATCTGACAGGTCTATCTATTGTACATAATAGTTTAGGCTTTATGTTTTCCATAAGTGTTGTTTCAGCACAGTATATATTTTCTCTTTTAGTTTCCCCTATCTTGTCGTTTTGGAAATCTGTTGTGTCCTATAAATCTCATGCGAACTGCAACCATGTGTCGACTGATGTTTTATTTGTTTGCTGAGTTTTCTAATGACTCCATGCCCAATGGATAAGCCTAGTCACTGGTTCTCATGTTTAGCAGGCAAACATCCCACAAAGGTCGCCAGAATTGTTGCCTCTATTTCACCTAGAGTTAAATCAGGCGAGATAATCAAATGTTAGATCTTCGGAGGCCAGTGGGACATTCACACAAGGGAAAAGACTCTACATCTGTTACTAGGTAATGGGGAACTCAATGGGAGAAGCTACCCTAGGAAGATTCAGCATGAAAATCATCCAAGGAGAAAGTCGGCCAGACTCT
Source organism: Sequoia sempervirens (assembly GCA_007258455.2). Taxonomy (NCBI): domain Eukaryota; kingdom Viridiplantae; phylum Streptophyta; class Pinopsida; order Cupressales; family Cupressaceae; genus Sequoia; species Sequoia sempervirens. The sequence goes on from VDFB02249895.1 coordinate 15,612, forward strand.
CCTACTGTCTGGCCGACTGATTGTTTGATTCATTCCATCCTGAGCAGGTCGCTGAGACCTAATTTCTATCATGCCGAACGAGCCTGCAGAGCCTATCGCTATAATAGAGAGGGTTCGGTATGACCTCTTACCACATGGATTTCCTTGGCCAATAGGCCATTCAACCATCATTCGCCATGACTCTCGGCGACCACGGGGTTCGGGGAGACCTATAGCGCTCGGTGAGAGGTCCCAGCGAAGGTTCAATGTCTTTCCGAATGAAGAGTTTGCCAAAGGATATTTCCTTCGGCGTAGGTCTTGCCAAAGTATGAAGGAACCACCAAAGACAAAGAAAGGCCTCGCCAAGACATGAAGCTTTCGCAGTAATGTCTCGGCGACCGGCAAGGGTTACACTAACAGCGTTTCACCGGGGAGTTCGGTGTGGGTCCCACCGACAATGGAGGAACCTTCGGCATAACATAAGGAGTTCAGCACAACCTCTTCCCAATCGGTAGGAGTCAAGCCGAAAGAAAGGAGGTCGACCGAGGGTTCATACTTTGGCGTGAGTCTCACCGAGTAGTAAAGCCTTCAGAACGAAAAGGAATTCACTAAGAAGAGGGGGAGTTCTACGAGATGTCTCAGTGATACCAGGGAGTCTTGCCGAAGTGAAATGAAATATGTGCTTGCCAAAGCTAAAGTTCCTTCAGCACAACCTCTTCCTGAAATAGGGATGTCTGGCCCATAGAAGAAAAAGAGCCCGGTGGGATGACTTCTACAGATGTCGGCGAGGGTCTGCCCGACATGAATTTCATCGATATAGCGACTGACTGTCAGCATGATTTCTTACCGATATCACGTGGTCTCGGCGACAGAGAGGGATCTCCACGTGACTCGTCAACCCATTGATCTCTTGGCAATAAATGGTGTCTCGCCGATGGCTTCGGTAGCATTGGTATGATCTTTTGGGCTCACTGGGAACCGACAGCGATGTCTCCATGTCTTGCCAATGCTTGCAAGAAGATTTAACCACATCGGGGAGACACGATTAGTGTCTCACCGATATGCGGTTCAACAGGGGAAGTTTTGACCACCCGAAGAAGCTGCGTCATTTTCACTTAGCCAATCAGAGAGATCTGAAGGTAAACTGTGGCAGTCTAAAGAACATCAACAGGATGAAGGGCTTTGTGTATCTGTTGCAAGCTCAGAGCATTCAAGGTGCAGCCGAAGTAGCTCGACCGGACACGATGGATCGAATGAATGCAGTAGCTGCAAAATATCAAAAGGCTTCTATGAGGGTAACTCTTCACCGACACATACAGCAGGGACACACAGGCTTCAGCATTAACTTCATCCAAAAGATTTGAGGGTATAATTTTTATGGTCTCCGATATTTTTTGTAAGCCCTAATGGGCCGATATACAGTCTGTATATAAGGCATTTTTTTCCTTTTTGTAAATAGTTCTGATTACACACTCTGAAGAGTTAGTGATTTTTTAATCAATCCTTTCTCAATCAATGTATGTTTTTATGTAACTCAACTGGAATCCTGAATACAACACAGAGTTTACCTTGGAAGTTTGTGTTCATGTTTGTATTTATTCTCATTTTTTATCTTTCTTTTGAACAATGCAAGTCTTTAGCTATGTTTTATAATTATGTATTCATATCTTAGAGCTGTGAAATTAATCTTTCCTTCCTAAGATGTGTATGTGGGCCAAACCTGTTAGGACTAAAGCATTAAGTCTGAAAGAAGTTTCTCTGAGAATAGCAATTAGGCTTTCAAGTGTATGTTATTCCTGTGTTCATTTCATGATTTCTTATCAGTTCGGTGTATCACCCTAGTGTAGTTCTCCATTTTATGCATCTCTTCCCTCTTTCCTCTCAAAGAAACAATAGTTTAGGTGATACCCAAAGGAAGCCGACCTTCTCTGGAGGTTCATTTCAGTTATAGGTGACCCAGAGCCTTGAGATGATCCCATGTTGCTCTAGAATGCTTAGTTTTTTGTAAACTTTGCACAGGGTGCAATTCTAGGTGACAACAGGTTATTGTTTGTGAAGAAGATGTAGGACCTTCAGATTGTGTGCTTGTAGCCACATGTAGTCTCCCAGATCTTCTTGTGGTTGGTGTGTGGGTTACCAGAACTGGTGCGGAAGATGATAGTTGTGTTATTTATTTTGGTCAAATTCCCCATTGTTTGTGCACTTTTTATTTGTTTTTCTCAAACTTTTCCTAAGCATTATTCTTATGGATTTGAACCTTAATTTCTTTATATGTCCCAATTTTCTTTCTATTTTGGTCTTTTGTCTTATTGAGTATTTTTGCAACATAAGAATCCACCTCTTTTTGCATGATATCTCGTAAGGGAGTTTAGGAATCCAGTTTTTTCAAGAATCCACCACCTCCAAGTAGGTATAATATTTGTCCACTAGGAAGGTGATGGTGTTGATATATTTCTTCATAGATTTTTATGGTATCCACTCCTTGGCATGTAGTTATTGTTGGAAGATCTTACAAGAATCCCTAGTATTTGGTGGTATATGTTTGTTTATCTAGGAATTTTTGGGTGTGAATTTTTATTTGAGCTTCTACCAAAAGGTTTGTTTGTCATACTTTTCCTTTGAATGTTAGGAGCTTGTTAAGGAAGTAGAATACCAATAAGATGAGTACTGTCACATCAAATTTTTTATTGAGAGGTTTTAATTTTCTAGAGGTTCTCCATAGCCTTCCCTCTCATGAACTCATAGGGGTCAAAATCCTTCCCTTCCACCATCATTTGATATGCAATGTGAATTGTTGTGGTAGTAGCAAAATATTCCCTATTTGCATACTATATTTTGTATGCAATTCCATTTGTTGCATACTGCACCACAGGATTTGTGATTGCATGAACGATCAAGATTCACCCATCTGTTGTTACCTCGGTCAGTGTGGTCACTATATCATTTTTAACTTCTTTCTTTATTGGTACCTCCCCCACCATGCTTAGCCCTATTACCACATGAATATCTTATCGTGTTATTCAATAGGGTTTTTCAAGGTATATGAACTTGTCATGGAATTTTCTCAGAACTCTTTGCACCCAATTGTACTCATCACAAAATAATAGGAAATCTTTCCAGTTGTCAAGATTCTTCTTTCCTATCTCTTGGAACTAAGGTTGGTATGTCCTTTGATCCAAGGTGAGGAGGGTTAGCCCGAGCTCTTATAATTTCATGTCGTTGATCTCTACTATGGGCTCATTGATGTATTTTCTCACATCCTCTATACATAGATGACATCTATGGGGATACTTGACAATGCATTATCTTTATCTATTCCATTACCTTGAATGGATATTCATGGATTCTTAGTAACATTCACCAAGGTTGGGGTTTTCATTGTTTACATTTGTATGGATGAGTAGTTGAGCTTAGATCTCGTTTGTTTACTCAAAGAGTTTGAATGCGAAGTGAGTGTAGTGTAGTTGTGAGAGATTTTAAATATATTTAGGCTAATCAGACGTATTTATCATTTTTGTGTTAGGTTTCATAGTATTTTCTAGCCATTTGCAACTTTGGGCCACTTATGGGCTGATTTTATTGTTTAGTGATTTATAATACATATTTTAAATAATATACACTATATGTCTTTTCAATCTTTATGATTTTCATCCTTTGGTTTGGTGGTAATGTTTAAGTCTTGCACCATTGACATATCATGTTATGTGGTTTCCATCTAATTTTCTTAATCTCACCACTCCTGAATCTGCAATTTCATGTTTGTAGTATGGTCCTAACCACCTTACCTTTAACTTACCTTTATTTTTGAATTTACTATCATATGGTAAGACTATATCCCCTATTTGAAAAGTCTTAGTGTGGAGGTTTCTATCATTCCAATCCTTTTGTCTTCTCCTTTCTAATTGATAATTGTATAAGTCTATGAATTTGTTCTCATCCAATGTTTATAGTTCTTCAAGCCTTCGTGCTAAGGACTCATCATCATCCAACTATAATGTGAGTGTGGTATGTAGGTTAGGAACTATGAAGCTCATGGGAACTGTCACATCAGTTTCATAAATTAATTGAAATGGTGTAACCTTATTGGTCATTTTGTAGGATATGTGGTAGGCCCAAAGTACCAAAAGTATATTTATGTCCTAGTCTAACCTATTTCTATTGCACATCTTGGTGAATTCTATCCAAATTATTTTATTTAGAGCTTCACTTATTCCATTTTCTTGTGGATGGTATGGTGAGCTCTTATTATGCATGATCATTAAATTTTGTAGAAGCTCCATAATCATTTTATTAAAATTTTGTTTACCTTGGTAATTTACTATAGTTAATGGATAACCATACCCAATGATTATATTCTTATATAAGAATCTTGTGGTGGTTTTTACGATATCGTCCTTAGTAGGTTTTTCCTCCTACCATTTTGTTAAGTATTCTACACTTTTATTATGAATCTTGCTCTTGAATGTTTAGTTGGTGGTTCAATGGGTCCTATAAAGTCTATTTCCCATTTTTTGAATGATATTTGTGCTAATACTAATTTCAAGGGCATCTCATCTCTTGTGGTAGGTTTCCCCACCCTTTGACATATGTCACAATTCTTTGCATATTCTTTTGCATCTTTGTGTAGGTTTGGCCACCAAATTCCAGCTAGTTGAACCCTTTTAGCTATTGTTCCACCACAATTATGTCCTACTATTCTTTTATGTGCTTCTTTGAGGATGGATTATATTTCATGCTCATAACCAACTCTTCTTAGAATTTCATCTCATCCTATGTGATGCAATTCTCCTTCTATTAATATATATGGTAGAGACTTCTGCAATAGAGATTATTTAGCTTGTGGTAAGAGGTCTATGGGAAATTTCCACTTAGATAAGAGTATAGAAATATCATGTAGCTCCTATAGTACCACATTTAGTCTAAATAGATGTGCATAAGGTAGATCTTCTGGTTGATCTTTTGGTTCTTACCCTATTTCAATTATTGATAAGTAATCTTGTCCTTAATTATGTTTTCCTAGTTTTACCATTAGCTTAAAATCAAATTCATAGAATAAGAGTAACCACCGGTATATCCTTCCTTGTATGATAGGTTTATTAAGTAAGTACTTTAATGGTTCATGATTTGTAAAGAGTGCAAATGGTGTTGATAGTAGATGGTGTCTAAATTTTTGTAATGCATAAGTCACATCTAGGGCTTCTCATTCTATAGTGGTGTAATTTTTCTCCACCTTAGATAATTTTATTCTTGCAAAGGCTATGGGATGACCCTTATTTCCTTTGGGTTAGGCCAATATTGCTCTTATGGCAATTTTGGATGCATCTACATGTATATGGAATGGTGTATTCTAGTATGGGAAGATTAGAATAGTTTCCTCGAATTTTTTTCTTTCTTTAGTGTGTCAAATGCTTGTTAGCATTCTTCAGTCAACTCAATACTCCTACTAGAATTCTTCTTTAGTAGTTCCTCCATCGGTGTAACTATTCTAGCATAACCCTTTATAATTTTTTAGTGGTATATGGTATATCCTAATATTTTTTTAATCCTGAAGGTGTCTTAGGTGGTGTTAGTGTCATGATTAAAGTAACTTTCATGGGGTCTACCATCAATGCCTCTTTGTAGACGATGTGTCCTAATAAGGTTCCATAAGGTATTACAAACATGCATTTTGTCAAATTTAGTGCACTCTGCATACTTTGACACTTATTTAGAATTATTCTCAATACTTATACATGGTCTTTTATTAAGCCATATACCATCCAATCATCCAATTATACTTCCAAAAAGTCATGGATAAAATATTTAAAAGCATTTATCATTATCCTACTAAATATCATAGGTACATTCTTCAGTTTGAATGACATAATTGTGTATATGTAAGAGCCTCGTTCTATTGCAAATTTTGTTTTTGGTTGGCCCTCCTCACTTATTTTTGCTTGATGATAGTTGAAAATTACATCGATAAAGGAGTAGATTTCTCTTCCCGCCATTTATTCCAATATTTATTAAGTGAATGGTGTAGGAAAGGGGTCATGAATGTAGGCTTTATTTAGTTCTTTGAAGTCAATAAAAATTATTATTTCCCCTATTTTCTTAGTTTTTATTACCATAGGGGTAATCCATTCCACATCTTCGACAGGTTTTATTATCTTTTCTTCCAGCATCTTGTCTAGTTCTACTTTAACCTTCTTTTTCATGTTTGGGTTTAGTTGGTATAGTCTTTTTCGTACCGATTTAACTCCTTCCTTAAATTGGTTATCCCTATAGTCTATTATTTTAGAAAGTTTAGGATCTCCTTAGAAATATTTTCTTCTCTTAGTTTAATTAGTTGGTTATAATAATTTTGTTTGGCTTATGTTGGAGATCCTAATTGTCTTTCTCCTTATTGGATTTCTATGTCTAAGTTGTGTGTATCACCATCATCCTTATTTGTTAGAAAACATCTTCTATTTGGTAACTTAGATTCCTTATCTAGCCATTCTATGTATTTACATATCCCCTCTAATTGTAGAGGTGGTATAGAGGTTTTTGGTACTGCCACTTGTGATTATGCAAGGAAAAAAAGAATTTATAAGGTGTGAAGAAGATAGGCTTGAAGAATGTGCAGCCACTTCATGGCTTGAAGATACCAAGCCAATAGGATTGAAGAATGATGCACTGATTGAAAGAAAGGAGGAAAAGTTCCTGAAGAAACCTGAGATATAGAAGAGATAAGGAATGAATTCCTTGTGGAGATTCAAGACAAGTTAGGAAAGAATGATGAAGTCAAGAGAGGGACAAAATTTTGTCAATTGAAGGAAAAATAGGTTGTAGGACAGTCAAATACTGTCAAAACAGTGATGTGTGAGGTTGATAGGATAGAGGAAGAAGTGGAAAAGACCCTAATGGAAAAGATAAGATAGAGATGTGGTGATTGAAAGTGAGTTGCCTAAGGAAAGGAAAGATTGGCCTAGTAAGGTCACTGTGGGAGAGGTATATTATCCACTGATTGGACCAGAAGATGGAATGCAACAGATGTTTGATAGTAAATAGGATGGTAGACCTAATAGCAAGGAGGTCTTAGAGGCAGAGAGATTGAAGGTAGGGGTAAAAGGTAAAGGTAAAGTGAGTGAATGGACTGTGGAAGGAAAAGATGGGATTGTGAAGCATGAAAAGATCATGGTAGGTACAATGGTGTGTCCTTTGAAGGAAAATGAGGACATTGGGTAGTCAATCACTACTAACATAGAGGTTTATATGTCTAAAAATACGGAGATAAAAGGGGCAGAAAGTCTGATATAGAACATAAGAGTGAAAGGTGAAAAGAGATAGGGTAAGTGGAAAGTGAAAGAGGTTGAAGAGAAGCAATGTGAGAGCATGGTATCCAAAGAGGATGATGGACAGTCAGATTGTGTTAACAAAGAGGTTCATAAACCTAGTAGAACAGAGGTCCTTGAGGCAGAGTATCAAATGCAAAGATTGTATAGTCAAGGTAAAGAGATGCAAGGTAAGATGCAAGGAAGTGTGGCCAGATTTGAGCACACATAGAGAGTTGGGATGAAACTTGCAGTCACCCCAAGTGGTGAAGAGGTTAAGATAGTGAGTAAGAAGAAGGTCTTAGTGATGGAAGGGACCAAGGATGTGATAGGCCAAGAGAAGGCCGGAGACAGTATGTTTGTGAAGACTCCAAATGAAGTGGAGAAGAGAAAGCCATGACAAAGGTTCCAAGAATGGAGAACCTAAAGATGGTTGTGAAGAGAAAGAGTGAGGTGAAATTGAATGTTTGGAAAATCCAATGGAGTAGATTCAAGTATGCAACAGATATGAGTTTGATTGCAAGTGTAAAGATATGGGTAGCAACAAGATTTGTTGGGAGAAAGATTAAGAGGCGAGGGGTTAAGGTAATCCTTTATCATTTCCCTGTTTTGATAGAAACTTTTATGGGATTCAAACCAAAGGTCAAGATGAAAGAAGAGGGAAAAAGTGAGAGCTACTTTGCAATGGATGAAGCAGAAGAACAGGGTGGAAGTAGATGGATGAAGCGGATAAAGACAAATCAGAACATGAAGGTGCAGATTCAAGATGATAAGGCCAGAAGAGGACTACTTTGCATGAAAAAGTTGAAGCCAAAGGTGAAGATGAATATCAATATGGAGTTGTTGCAAGAACAAGGAGGAGCCTCAACGAGTTGAAGATCAAAGGATTATTGCAAGTCAAAGAGTTGAGGACTTCCAAGGGACTTGGAAAGATTTCATGGCCGAGTGAATGGTGCAGAGCACATTGTTCCTCCATTTTGTGAATTGAGTTTGGTTAGATTGTTTTAGTAATGTTGTTGTCAAATAAGGACATGTTAAGCCATATTGTAATGTTGTTTTAGTCTTTAGGGTCAATATGCAAATGTTGCTAAAATTGCAAAAAAATATGTAAATGTTGTCAAGGCAAAAAATTGCAAAATTGGTGAAGTTGGGAAGCCCAACAGTCATGGAACTTGAATGGTCATTATGGGAAATTGGATTGGTGGTTTCTCATTGAGTCAAGTTTAAATAAGATGGAAAACTCATTGTAGAGGATTGATTGCTTGTTTTTGATAAAAGAAATCATTGAAAACTCTAATTTTTTTGTGCATTTTCTAGAAATTTATTTGTTCTTCAAACTTTTACAGGTCCATACAGTAGGAATTTTCTCCAAGGTAATCTGAATCTGTTGTAGGCTTGTATTCACGTCAATTTATAATTGGTTTGAAGGCTTGACATTGCATTTTAAGGGAGTTTGGGCTCATTTTCTGAAAGTGCTTGTTTAAGGGTGTGTTTAAGGATTTTGAGGCCTAGTATGCAATAAAAGGCCATTCCACCTACTGTAATTACTGTAATTCAGTGGAATGGGCTTGATTAGAATAGGTTTAGCTGTAGGAAATAGAAATTAGTTTTGGAAAAGACATTTGAAGGAGTTTTCCATGCTGCCCCAGTGGAAAAGCATGAGTTTAGGCCTAAAAGGCATAGTTAAAAGAGACAGATTGAAGAAATAGCTTGGAAGAAGGTTAGATATTGTTTTTTCTAGTGAGATCTGGTGGAGTTTGATGTGTTTGAAGGTCTACAAGGATAGGGGAGGTCAATTACATGTTTGGGCATGAAGCCCTAGTTGAGAAAAGAGAGTTTTCGAATGGAAAAGTGAGGTTTTAGAGTGTAAAAGTGGGTAAAGTTTGGGGGAAGCATGATTTGAAGGAAATATAAGCTTTTGAAGGTTAGATCAAGTGTGTTTGAAGTGGTTTTAATATTTTATGTGGCTTGGAGATGGGTTTTTCAATAAACCCTTGACTATTGTGTGAAAAATGAGGGTTTCATGGAATGGGACTCTAGGAAGCGAATTTTGGATAAGAGGTTGGAGAATATAAGGTTTTGGAGGCAGTTTGAGGAATTTTTAATGAGATTTTGAGTTGGCGGGAAGTTTGGAGATGAGTTCCTTTGTAAAAGTGGCCTAATTGGACCCCTTTTCAGCGCAAAAAGTCAATTTAAGTGTAGTTGGTCCAAAGTGACCATATGAGATTTCATGATATGTTTTAGTTGGGAATAATGGGTGCTCAAAAAGGTGCATAGTTTGTAGATTTGGCAGATTGGTTGAGAGTTAAGACCTAAAAGGAAGGTCTAGACACCTACTAGGCAAGTAGGGTAGTTGCAAAGGAGTTAACCCTAGAGATGGTTTTGAAGATTGAAAAAGTGGTTGTAACTTCTTAAATCGTGTTGATCAGTGGAATGACCTCCCTATCACTGCATCAGGGGGATTTTTGCAAGATGGTGTGTCCCTTGGTCTTCCTTGTCCAGCATGACACTTGGGTTTGTGACATGGTCTAACCGCATCCTATGGATCTTAACTGACCCTTGTATTAGGAATTGATAGGTCGACCTTTTGGTGCAATGGAAAGGCCAACATCTTCCTCTATCGTAAGTGATTGTAATTTCCTCAAGTAATGAATCTGAAGGATATGTTCCTCATAATTATGTATCGAAAGATAAATATGAAGGATACTACCCCTTTTGGGATAGATATGAGCAAATGAGAGATGAACAAAAATCTAAGGGGTATACCCCATTGAGTTATGTATCTGAGAGTGAGTCCAAAGGGTACTCACCCCTCAACTATTTGAATAGTCAATCTATGTAAATGAAAAGGATACCAAGATCCTTATGAATAAATAAAAGTTACATGTTTATCAAAGATTGTGTTCAAACTTATGAGAAATTTCTTTTATGTGTGTAAATGAATGCTCATTTAAATGCTTTCCATAAGTTGTGTAAATATAATAGAATCTAATCAAGATGAAACCATCAGGTGTAACCATTTTTCTTATGAAGGATGGTGAGAACAAGGACTAATTTTGGAGGGAGCCAAGAATTCAGACAATGTCCTAAGAGTGCTAAAGCCAAATTGGATCAAATACTAGCTATTATTCATGAGACCAATGCAAGGTTGGGATATCTAGAGTAAGAAGTAAGGGAAAAAGTTTGAGTGGATAGAAAAATGCCAAGTAGCATTGTTGCCCAATTTTCACCTATAGGCTCAAACAGACAGGGGTCTATTTTTCAAGTATTCATAAAGGCCAAGTGGATTAACTTTTTCCTTAGGTTGCCAAGACATCTTAGTCACTGTAAAGTTTTATATCTCTCTCCGCTTGGGATGTTTCGCTAACAATTTTTCACCAGGGTAGCATCGGGGGGAATGTTTTGCTTCGGGATGATGTCTCTCCGACTACATGTAGTCTCACCGAAGGAGATCGCCTTCGGCATAAGGTCTGCCCGATAAATGGAGCTCTCACCGAAAGGTTTTGGGCTCACCGAGATGTCTCAACCGATGGTTGTTTGTCTCGCTGAAATGGTCGGCGTCGGGGAGAAGTCTTGCCAAAAGATGAGGTCTTGGTGAAGGGTTCTGCCTTCAGCATAATATCTCACCGACTAAGCGAGGTCTCACCGAAACGAAAGGCCTTTAATGATGGGATCAGTATAATGTCTTACTGACAAGCGATGGTCTCGCCGATGGTTTTAAACCTTTGGTGTGACTAATGGAACCTACCATGATGTCCTACCGACAGATGAAGTCTCCCTGACAGTTGTTCACAAGGCCGCCATCAGGGAGAAAGTTTTACATTCGCCATGAGGTCTGGCCGAATAAAGGAAGTCTCGGCGAAAGACCAAGGGATTCACTGTAAAGTCTTGTCGACCGGGGAGAGTCTCGCCGACATAGAATGATATCGATATGACGTCTGGCCGATAGGGCGAGGTCTCACCGAAAGAAGTTGCATTCGCTGACAGAAGGCTCAGTCAGTGTAATGTCTCACCGACTGAAGGTGGTCTCGCTGAAGCGGAATAAGCTCGATGGGACGTCTTGCCGACTGAAAGGGTCTCGCCAAATGGATATTTGGAATTAGTAAGACTCCTGGCTGTGGGGTGTGAGTTCGATATAATGTCTTGCCGAAAGCTAGTGGTCTTGCTGAAGAAATAGGAGCTCGGGGAGACGTCATGCCGACAAGTGATGGTCTTGCTGAGAGAGTTTTCCTTCAGCATGAGGTTTGGCCGAATAAGGAAAGTCCTGGTGATAGAAGGGTGCCTTCGGTGTAATGTTTTGAGTTCGGGGAGAAGTCTCCCCGACCCGATGGTATCTTGCTGACCGTTGTGCACCAATGGGGTGAGCTCGCCGAAATGTTTCGAGCTCAACGAGATGTCTCACTGATGCTTGTTTGTCTCACCAAAGGTTATGCCTTCAGTATAATCTCTAGCCTACTGAGGGGATTCTTGTTGATAGCGATCAACTTGCCCATGGAAAAGGATATCGGTAGGACTCTTAGCGTTCGCTATGACCTGCTGTCGACTAATGTTTGTCTTGCCGATAGCAATGGGTCTGCTGCAGACTTCGGCAAGAACTCTTGCCGAATGCGGATGTCTAGGCGATGAAATGGCGATATCAGTATAACTCCTGCAGCTCAATATGAAGTCCTGTCGACACTCCCAAGCTATGTCGACCATGTTGTGAGGTATACTCGCATCGGGGAGACACGATTAGTGTCTCACCAACATGCGATTTTTTCTGAAGGACCTCTGACCGCTTGGGAATCTTACGTGGAGTGTGTTCACCCAATCAGAGAGAACTAAAGGCAAACCATTGTCCATTTGACTGATTGACTACCCCTGAAAAGAAGATCAACAGAATGTAAGCGACATGGATCTGCTCTAAGATCAAAAGTGATGGAGTAGCTTGGTGAAGCAATGGTGTGGAGATCTAATGGGAAAATCTTATGTTGTTTCCAAAAGAGGTCAACTTACGAAAGGGTCTAGAACAGGAGAAGAACAGAAAGGATGAGACCACAAGGACAACTAGGATGTCGACTGGCAGGAGTGGATCAACATTTATGATAGCACTCAGAAAAAATCAAAGCAACTTTGATGGAAGTTCGAGGGTGGACATGGGGCCAGAAGTTAATGTGATTGTTGCAAAAGATCAAGGAGGCCATTCCTGGAGCGACCCTTCACCGACATGGATAGCAGGGATACACTTGAATTCAGCATTAACTTCATTAAAAAGATCTAGGGGCAGATCTTTCTGGAGGCTGATATTTTTGTAAGCCCTAAGGGCTGGGACTTTTGTATAAATGGCTTTTTTGCCTCTTTGTAAAGCAGTTCTAATTATGCATTCTGGAGAGTTAGTGATTTTTCTTAAATCCTTTCTCAGCTGATGTATGCTTTGTAACTCATTTGGATTTTGGAATGTGAAATATAGAGATTACCTTGGAAACGAGTGTTAGTATTCATACTACTTTCATTTTTGTCTTTCAGATTATGCAAGTTTTGAACTGTGCTTTTCTAAGTCTGCATTTGAACTTTAAAGTTGTGAAATTCATCTTTCCTTCTTAAAATATATATGCAGATTAAGCCTTTTCAAGAATGATGCTAAGTTCACAAAGTTTATGTTGATTAAATGAAATAGCTATCATTAGTTTTCCAATGTATGTTCATCTTGTTTTCATTTCATGATTTTTGTCAGTTCGGTGTATAACCATAGGGTTTAGTTTTCATTTTCATGCACTCCTTCTCCCTTTTCCTTACAAATATCAGTAGTTAGTGATAACAAAAAGGAAGTCGGCCTTCTTCGGAGTTTGACCTTTGCTTATAAGAAACCCATAGCTTTAGAGGTCTTCCCATGTTACATTGGATTGTTGAATTTTACATTCAACAAGGTGCAAAATCCAAGCGATAACAAGCATTTGACTTCCTTAAGGAGAAGTTGAAAATTGCTCCAATTTTGAAGGTACCAGATCTTGAAGGGAGCTTCACTATCATCACAGATGCATCAAGTGAAGGCTTGCAAGGAATCTTGATGTAAGAAGGACAAGTTATAGCTTATGAATCAAGAAATTTGAAGCCTTATGAGAAAAATTATGCATCACATGATTTAGAGCTAGCAAATTTTATTCACGCATTGCAAATGTGGAGGCACTATTTGTTAGGAAAGCCTTTAAAACCGATCATCATGGTTTGAATTATCTATTCACCTTCATAGTATTACATATGTGATCCAAATTACCTTCATAGTATTACATGAGGTTTGGGATAACTCTAGTTTAATTCCATAAACATTAAACATATATATATATATATATATATTGTATCTATTCATGCTTTGTTACAATAATAGGTAAAATTTCTCTAAGGATACCAAAATTTACAACACATCTAAATGGAAAGAAGACTTAAATTATATCCTCATGAATATTAAGGACACGATGGACAATACCAAGAGTAAAACTCTTAAATTGAGCAATCTCTCTCATGAAAAACAAGTCTTAAACTTCAACCAAATCTTTTATAAGTTCAAATCAATATGAAGTTTATTTATGTTTTTAAATATCCTTCTAAGACACCTTATAATATTAAATTTACTAAAATGTTAATAGAATATAAGGATTGACATGTATGATTTTCTTAAAATTCTAAGTTAGCTATCATCAGATATATTCACCAAGTAATATGTGTTTTATTCATAACCTTAAATAAATACGTTCCTATTAAGGATATATATATTTATATACTTTGAAAAATTCCTCCTATTATTCATCGATAATCAAATCAATTATCCCTTTATATTCTAACAGAAAATGAGAAAATGGAATTTAAATACTTACCATGTTGTGATCTCTTGTCTTAACTCGGTCTGAAAATAAAGAACGAAGTGGTCGATGTGTATTGCACCTAAGTCATTATGAATATGCAAAAGTCAAATGCAGTATAAAGAAAATAGTACTTGAGTGACCAAAGGTTTCCATATGAGAACATTAAGTTTTTATGCCGAGTAATCTGTGAAACACCACAGGACCTCCAAAGATTATATTGACAATAATTCTAATCAAATATCTCAGCCATGGATCCCTTATACAAATATACTACTTTGGTATATGAGGTTTTCTTTTAAACTATTTTAGAGAGAGGACAGGATCATATAATACAAAACATTTATGAGTATCATAATTAAAATTACTCAGATCCTTGGCATGAAGACCCCAGGGTGTAGTGCGCTAACTCGAAGCATTTAGACATACTATAAGTGGAAGCCTAAAGATGATGAGTTGTATTTAACAATCAGAGAGAAACTACAGTGATCAACCATAAATTTTGAAACATAAAAAGGCATGGAAGCCATCAAAAGTTATTTGAATGAACAAATAACCTTATTCTCAATGGCTACCACTTAAAAGGAAAACCAAAATTTTAATACATTACTTGAGCGATGATGGTAAAATATAATGTGAGGTTTCGGTGCTATTCAATCAAAATATTCCACATGCTAAAAATGTGTGATCTAACAGAGAAAGTGTGCTTATATGAGAAAATAGGTGTTATCCGATATGGAGGAAAACAAACAAGAAATAAATATTACTTGGTGATGGTGCAAGAACAGTGTCAAGGTTTTGTGCACAAGATATCGAGGACATATACAAAGGTATCTACAAACAAAGGGGTTATAGAAGCAATCGAGAAAAAGCAATTTAAGTTGAGTTTCATGATTCATTATAAAATATATAAAGTTATACATTCTCATCATTTATTCATAGAATTAGCCTTCTATACTACAGATATAATAATAGCAGAAAGAGTCTCTTACTTATTCAAATCTTCTTTGCAATGACAGCAAATTTCAATGCCTTGAAAGCTTCAAAAATTAGTCTCTAGGGTCTCGCCTACTCCTTCTCTTCAGCCTTTCTAATAGACCAACATTTGAGTAAATGATAAGAAGGATTTAATACTTTATAATGAATTTCAGTTTGGTCTATACGTGTCAATCCAGGGGCATAGACTTGTGAGAGGTATCAAGACTATATGTCACAAAGGGGTGAAAGTCGTGAGATGAGTGGTTATGAATGCATCTATGGAAATAAACCTACAACAAATCAAAATGAAAATTGATTACGACGACAGGAACTGTCACTTCCTAACGACAAGAACAACAACTTATAAGAATTACAGAATTTAAATGAACTGCAAACCACACTTGTAAATAACATAGAAACAACGTCAAATAAATAACAGAAATAAACACACATTACTATAACTACGAAAGCTAAAAATCACCAGACGTCCCAAGAATTGGTCCCCCTCCTTAGTCCGTTGAGTGGTGAAATACAAGAAGCTTCTCTACACGGGATTGATCATGCAACACTAACTTTATTTATCATAAAATAATACTGTCGATACAAAAACCTGTACAAAAATCTACCCATGCTAAAATCTTCGTACTACTTATATGCAATGCAGTCTTGTAACATATGCATATAAAAATAGAATGTATGTTGTGGCTCACAACCAGCAAACTATACAATAGAATGGCTCACATAAATCCTTGTTTTCAAGCCATAGATTAGAAAATAACTTTGTTACAAGTGTAGCTATGAAATAAGAAACGACAGAATTTTGGTTTCCTAATAACAAGAACATATTTATTGCATATTCTTCTTCAAAACAAAAGCCTCTTTTGATGTGGCAGTGCTAAGACGGGTAACGGGAAACTTTTATTAGAATGGTTGAAATAATCATGGGATCATCCTCTAATAGTGCCTAATATTGAAGTGAGATTAATGTTAAAATATCCAATAAAATATTGAAGCATGCAGCCATATAAAATAGATTCGATGCCTCTTAAGGATTCCTTGGTAGATGTGGTTGTGGCACTGAGCTGATGTGGCAAGCATCTACATGGAAATTTAATAAGTAACAAGAAAGTTCTTGCACTGAAGATTACATGAAGCATGTTGCAAGATATATATTCCAAGGCATAAAATAACAATGCATATTAATAAAGACAACTAATGATTATTTTCCACATTTTTATCCAAAAACTATATTGAATATCACTTATATATATTAAATCATAATCAGCTTAAAATGGAAATGGAATGTGGGGATGAGTATGAAGGTCCATAAAAAGGAATAAAATGGGACAAAAATAGCTCTCATCACTTTCCACCATTTAAAATTCCCTGATCAATTTGGCTCCTCTAGGCTTTTCAATTATCTCTCTTGCAACCAACTTCCCTACTGTCTATGATCATTTTTTCCCCAGTAGAGCAGTTATGATCGCATTTATGTTACAAGACTAGTATGTGTCATTTCTTGATTAGTCATTCCAAGAAATCTCTTCCACTCCCAAAAGAAACAAGTTCTTGTAACTTCCATGCCAAAAATTAATAAAAGAGAAAATGTCATTGTACCATTAATATTCATTTATTTATCTTTAATTTACAAGTATATATGTATATCCATAATATTTATTATTTGTCAAATGATTAAATAATTATTTATTCCCAAGGAATTGCAACTTCTTGTTCATCAAAATAGTATTAATAAGGTTTAACAAATTTAAATTAATTATGCCTTCAAAGAGGGTTGTGACATCCTTCTCCCCTTAATTTGTGCATCGTCCCAATGCACCCAAGCTTCAAATGTACAAGTAATTATGGTTCTCCGCAAACACTTCCATGGATTATATCTTCAACAATCATGGATGTTTATCTTATTGATTTGTTGAAAAATGGATGCTTTATGGTTTTGGACATAGAACATCACTTTTCTCCAACTAACATTCAAGGATGCCCTAAAGATCTCAACCCAAGAGTGAAATAAAGGTAAGAGATCTACAAAGGGACTGTCCTAGGAGCTGAATATGATCTAATAAGGGGTTCACCACCAAGTTTAGACTTGGAAAAGACAATGAAATGCAAGATGAAATACAAAACCCTAATGATGCAAACTTGAACTAAATGAACTAGAAATGCATATAAATCAAAACAGAAAGTTATAAAACTAGAAGTGTGCACCTGAAAACTTGTAGAGGCTTGAATGAAGGCTGAAAATGTTGTTGATCCTAAAATTTTGGCATACTAGGACTCATTTTCCATTCTGGGTGAATCAATCCCAGATCTAGATTTTTGCACAGGAACAAGTTTTGGGCAAAAGGGTATCTGAATCTGCAAAAATTTCTAAAAAATACCTATAGTGGGACTCATTCTCCACTTGTGGCAAATGAGTCCAATTTGGATTTTTTGGAACTTCAAGATCTGGATTTGGTCTTCAATGTCTGCTCTTTTTGCTTGTCCAGGTTTCTAAATCCGAAACTCTAATTTCATGGTTGTAGGTGGATTTTTGGTGAAGATTTTGACCTTGCAAATGGGTAGACAATTCCAACAAGCTTGTAACCTAATATTCAACTATCCTTTAAGTCTTCAAAGCACCTAGATCTGCAATCATACAAAGAGAGAGAGAGAGAGTGTGTGTTGATTGTTAGGGAATAGGGGTTTGCCTTGGTCAAACACCTTTTAGGTAATTAAAACAAATGATGAAACAATGAAATGAAGGCATGAAGGATGGAACAAAGAACATGAATCATGGAAAATGATACCTTGAATGATGCCTTGTGAATGATGTCTTGTAAATATGCAACTCAACATGAAATGGCCATGAAGGATGTAGATCTTGATCTTTAACAATAGGTGTAGAACAATGCTTGATCTTGGATCTTCAATGCTACATCACAACACTAGCTCAATAACATGCTTGATGCTTGATATGCTTGACATAATTATGGATCTTGAATTGCTGCAATAATTGATGAAGAATTATGCCCTTGAATGCCTTAAAATTGATATTGAACGCTATCTTGATGATCTTGCAAAGTCTTGGAATGCTTAACCCTTGGGTGCTTGGCTTGATATCATGAATGCTTATGTGAAATAATGATTTGAGAGATTTTTTAAATAGTAAATCCACTCAAATGGTCGTTAATTTGATCCCAAAGGCCGACATAGGAGAAATTTAAGCTTAAAACCCAATTTTTCCCACTCAAAATTTGAAAATAGCTCTTGAATGGGACTCATTCACCAAGCTGGGCGAATGAGTCCCACCTAGATGGGGGACTCATTCACCAAGCTAGGCGAATGAGTCCCACCTAGATGGGTCTCATTTTCCCAGAGTGGTGAATGGGTCCCATAGGGGCTATTTTGCCAGTTGTAGTGTCGAGGAGTGTGTAAATTAAGCTCATATGTTGATATTGCCAGGTTTTTTATTGAAATATGATTGGGACACACAATATGGAGTCATAGGGGCCTATTAATGATGATATAAAAGTCATAAATTAAATAGGGCCCAAAATCCAATGTGAAAGTGTAAATAAATACAGTTTACAACACTAAATTAAGACAAAATTGGGTTTATTTAGCTTAGAAGGGCCCTAAATCCCATGTGAATGTGTAAAACACATTACAACACTAGATTAGGTCCACTTTAGTTTACAAGCCTCCTAAATTTAATGTGAAGGTGTAAATAAATACACTTTACAACATTAAATTAAGGCAGAGTTAAGTCAATTTAGCTTAAAAAGGGCCCAAGATCTAATGTGGATGTGAAAAACCCATCATAACACTAGATCAAGGTGATATCAAGTCCAATTTATTATTAATTATTCCCAAATCGAGCAATGAAAAAGGGGACTCTTTTCCATCATTACATATAGCCCCCACTTTAGTGAGAAGATGAACTTGCTTCAAAATCACACTAAAGTAGACATTCAAGAGGGGTCCAAGTGTACCAATTCGGATGATCTAGGATGACAAAGATCGAGGAGGTAGTCAAGCCCCTAGGATCCAAGATCCTACGTCAAACCGACATAAGCACAAAAGGACATGCATAAGGTGTTTGATATGCAACAAAACAAAATACATGAACATGCAATGTCGTAGATTAAAAGAAAGAAAAACAAAAAAAAAGTAAAAGAGGTGGATCAATCCTCGACCATTTGTCTAACACGATGTGGATCAGATCTAAGTTATTTTTTTCGAAAATGCATGCTCACTCTGAGGCAACAGAACTTTAGGTTGTTTGTTGGGTGAGAAATCAAGAAGGTGAGACACATATAGCCAATATGCGCTCACACACACATGAGTGGCTATGGGGAAAGTCACGCCTCGGTCGAGCTTCCCGCTCAAACCATACCAAAGTTATACCTCCTGATAACTTTGATAAGGTGCCATGCAATAATGATCTTTGAGCTTCATGAGAAAAGCAAAACTTTGTATGCTTGAAACTCATGAACAAACAAGATGGCTCCACAAGCATGCAAGATGTGTTATGCAAGGTTGCCATATAATAGATGTTGTAAATGTGAAATAGTGTAAGGAATGTTCAAATGGATTTCACTTAGTTCATGCAAGGTCTCTTTTTAGGGAACATTGTGCCTAATGTCTCCAAGAGAGGACAAGTCAAAGAAATATCACACTCAGAGGAAATCAAGCTCAATGACACCACCAAGAAAAAGACGCATCGCAAGAATAAGTAAAATCACACGGTGAAATATGAGTGTCGATGTATGCCCCCACTTTAAAGTGGGTGCTAACACCATTGTTGTGAGCAATTTCTTTAA
>VDFB02249906.1:0-22384 GCA_007258455.2 Sequoia sempervirens
ATTTGATATTTTTGGATAGTGACACCAAGAAAGTTCACAAGTATATCTATATTTTAGATAATGATGATCTAGGTGTGATTTGTATGTTGAAATTGAACTAGACTTATGAGTTCAAACCAACAAATAAGGGGGTGGAATATATCAACTTAGAAGTAGCTGAAATCCTAAGCTAATCTATCCCACTGATAGGATAACTTGACCCTTTACTTGGAGAAGGAAAAATTCCAAGAAAAAGGATAAATTAAAGTAAAGGGGGTGTGAGATCTAGATAACTCATGAATCAATTTTGGTGGATGATAAATTGATGATTATGGATGGGTGACCAGTTTTGGTATAAATATGAATCAATTTTAAGTCTTTATGGATATGATGGTGAGATGAAATATATGTAGGATAATGGATGAAAAATCAAATATGGTATACTAGTAAGTCGCAGGTCTATCTGTTTATGTACAAGTTTGGTTTTTGAATTTTTAGGATCTCAAGAAAATAGTCAAGTGAATGACATTTTGTATCAATTGTGTCAAATTATAGATAAATTATGGTAAAGGATGGATTAAATATGGTAAATAAAACTTTAGTTGTGGGGTTCTGTGTAAAATTATTCAGGTTGGGATTATAGTCTGTGAATTTCCAAAGCTAAAAATTGGACCAATTATGATGTTTATAGAATCAATTGTGACTCAAAAATAATTAGTTGTGTCATAGAAAGGATCAATTGTGACATTATGGGTAAAAACTGAGTTTTCTAAGATTGTTGTGCAAAATGAGTTACATTAAAGGATAATCAATTGTGGTGAAGGATAATCAGTTGTGATTTTTTGGGAATTAGTTATGTTGTTCTATGGAATTCTTAGGAACTTTGATTGTTTTTTGAAGGTAATTTGGAAAAAAAATAGAAACAATAGTAAGACACAATGGTTGTTGATATTCCAGGGTATAAGGTTGAATGGTGTCACTGGTCTTGCATAATAAAGACACTCCAAATGTGATAACAACCTATATTATTAAATCAAGGCGTGTCTCACTAGTGTAGGCCCAAGCAATAAAATATTGTAGGATTGTGCATGCAGACTCAACTCTCAAGAGGGAATATAGATAGGTCTATAGTGGTACAAGGGCTCACCTTCCTCCTTCCCTTGAAGGAATTTTACACCTCCAAATAAATTCTCTCTCCTTAGGATGGTACATATTGGGTAGCTTCAAGCATGAAATTGTACCTTGCAACACACTACATCAATGACAGAAGGTTTTAGGTTTCAAAAATAAGGTGTTTGGTGGTGTTTGTGAATGGTGAGCCCATTTGACAGTGCCTGAGATTGGGGGGTCTCCCCTCTCTCCTCGCCTAACAAATCTTGGTGGATTGAGGGTCTTGCAACTTGGCTTGAATGATGTTGGCCACACTTTGAGGTAAAAATTTAGCTCTTGCCCCTTTGTATACCTTGCCAAAAAACATGGTTGAGGTCACCCTTGGGGTGATGAAATCCTCAAGCAAGCCTCCTAATAAATTAAAAAAGAAAGATACTATTGTTTTTCATCCCCAAGCTTGTACGAGGCACAAGGGGAGAGCATACACAACTAGTACTCAGGTAAAAATAACAAGATTTTGGATTCAAAGGTGTTTTTGATCCCCAGGGGCACACTAGGTGCAAGAGGAGAGCATACACGTCGATGATTCCACCAAACATGGCAAGCAAAGTTATTTCATTTAAGAAATTGAAGTGTGAGCTAATCTAAAAATAAAACCAAAAGCCATACATTAGGTAAATTAGTAGTTTTAGAGTTTTATTTTGTCTTTTCCTAGTGGAAGCCAAGCTGCACAAATCATGCTATTA
Source organism: Sequoia sempervirens (assembly GCA_007258455.2). NCBI lineage: Eukaryota > Viridiplantae > Streptophyta > Pinopsida > Cupressales > Cupressaceae > Sequoia > Sequoia sempervirens. The sequence continues at coordinate 1,836 of VDFB02249906.1, forward strand.
ACCCAAAATTCACAAGAAAGAATTAGGCAATAAATAATTTTGAAAACACATATCAATTGCGAATAATTTTGAATTAGATGTGTCAAATACTTGATCAATTGTGTCAATTGTGTTAAAATAAACATAATTTGTTCAAAAATCCTAAAAGTCACTTGAATTGTATACCTATAATTTGTGTTGTTTCCCCAATCAATTGTGACATTATATCGATCAATTGCTCTAGATCCCAATCACATGCATCAAACTATCAAAGTAGATACAAAAAACCCTAGCAATATAATTCATTTAATGTTCAAGAGTCATATGTAGGAAAATTACAATCAAAAGTTAGCAAAACAAATAGTAAATAGTAAACAAAGATTAAAATATAGAAATGAATAAATAAAACCCAATCCCTGCAAAGCAAACTATTATGTGAATTAGTTGCGAAAAAATCCTAATCAGATGTGGTGAAACACCAATCGATTGCAACAGAATCCCGATCAATTGTGCTGAAATCCCAAATCTTCTAAATTGTTTCTAGAATCAAATACATCATTTATCAAATTGTTTGCATTGAAATATTAGTCACTTACACTGTTTCTCCCTATAACTTTTAAAAGCATAGAAATTTTCACAAAAAAATATCATTAAATATCAGGGACGTGGGTCCCACCTGGAATGCCAAAATATGAATCAGTAAATGAATTATGATAATAAACAGTGACAAAAAGAAACCCAATCGCAATCAAATCAAAATCACTCAATGAAACATAAGGAAATTGCCTAAAAAAATGAAGCAAACCTACAATAGTCAAATCATACAAATCACCTTGCTTAACTCTATTGTTCTTCAATTGTACCTTGAATAATGGTAGTGTAGTTGCTCTCAAAATATAGCACAAAGCACTTAACAATAATAATAAAAAAAGTCTATATATTTTTGGAGGGCCAAATGAGATGGATGAAGATTGTATTTATATATTATGTTTGATATCAATCAACAGTTGATATTGGATAGATAGGTCAATGGATGAAAATGCTTGAGAGGAATTGATTGATAGATTTGAGGAGCTAATTATTTGCATGATTTGAGTGAACCAAGTGAACAAGTGTATGGAGCAGTGAAGTGAAATTGATTGATTGGAGAAGTGAGAGTGGTTGTAATTGATTGATTGATTGATTGGATAAAAGACTGATTTGATTGAAAAGTGAACTAGAAGTGAGTGTGAGTTAGTTGATGAGGTGGAAAGTGCATGAAAAATTAATAAAAAAATTAAATAAATAAATTATTTAATTCATGTGCTCATGGGGAAAGTAAATAAAATAATAATTTTATTTATTTTTAGAAGATAATTTCATGGAGGAATAATTAGTTTAATTAAATAAATTATAAATAATTATTTAATTATTGAGATTAAATGAAAATTAATTAAATAAATAGTTATAAATTATTTAATCAATGCACAAGAGAAGAATAATAAATAAACAAATTAAATAATAAAAAATATTTAATTAATGTAGATGAAAATGATAAATTAGTGAATTAATTAAATAATTAAGAATTATTTAATTCAAGTAGAAATGAAGGGAAAATTCAAATTTTATATAATTAAATAATTAAGATTATCTATTTATCAAGGATGAAAGGGAAATAATGCTAATTTAATTAAATAATAAAAGAATTGATGATAAATGATGATAGGATGTTTTAGTCATTTTTAGGTGTATCTATAGTAGCAACACTAGTCTCATCAGAAGCAACAATAGATGAAGGATATAAAATATCAACACATTTCTCTAAAACCCTAGTAGATGAAAGAACACCAAGATTCAAATGACCATATTGAATCTCCTCAAAAGGTCCCACACTAGATGCTACAGTGTGTACATCAACCAAAGGAACAATAGGAGAAAAATGTGAGGTGTAGAATCAAGATTAATGATGAACCTCCCCAACTGCAACTATATATATGCTATACAAATCTCAAATTCTGATAAAATTTGGTGTGAACTCAACACTTTTTCTTTCTCCACCATGTGTGATTTGATAAATAGAAAGGATATTGGTTGTCAATGAATACACACAAAGAACATCATTAAATTCTCTATCATCCATGTCAATAGATCCCTTCCCACAAACACACATATATGTGTTGTTAGCCATCAAGATGTGTGGTGATGAATAATATACAAATGAAAAGAACATACTTTGTAATGAAACCATATGATGTGAAGCTCTTGAATTAAGTATCCACCTCTCTAAATCTAAATATGCAATTACAATAAGTGATTGCCCCTTGTGTTTCTCTAAATTTGATAAAAAAGAAGAAGATGAATCCTTTGACATTGTTGAAGATAAATTTATTTGACTATTTTTAAGAAGATGCTTCAACTCATCAATCTATTTTGAATATTGATGTTCATCATGTCTTGTTTTCTTATGATATACACACATAGGCTTCTCATTCTTAGATGATTCCCCTTGAAAGGGTGAGGATTCAAATTCTTTATGTAGCTTTTTATTTTTATTTTTTTACTTGACAATACCGATTTGAATTAACTTTGCTTCCTCCTGGATTAGGAGATTTGCATAGTCATCAAACTTAGGATCAATGTATGTTGTTCCCATAGAAAGTTAATGAGTATTAAATCCAAAATAAATCACTAAATACTCAGGACCAATCTTGGATAACACATTTATAATCAATTGTAAATGCTCCTTAACAATATTGCAATTCTTTCATTGTGCTCTTAGTTGCTTAATCTTGGAAACATAGTCTTGGATATGATAAAAAAAAATTAGGATCAAGACTATTCAAACCATTATCAATATTATATCCTGTAATCTTATCAATTTTATCATATAAATTTTTAAAAGTCTCAAACTTTTGTGGCTTAGAAGACTTGACAATACCCATTTGAATTAACTTTGCTTCCTCCTCGATTAGGAGATTTGCACAGTCATCAAACTTAGGATCAACATATGTTGTTCCCATGAAACTTAATGAGTATTAAATAAAAAAAAAAACATTAAATAATCAGGACCAAGCTTGGATAACACATTTATAATCAATTGTAAATGCTCCTTAACAATATTGCAATCCTTTCATTGTGCTCTTAGTTGCTTAATCTTGGAAACATAGTCTTGGATATGATAAAAAAGTTTTTAGGATCAAGACTCATCAAACCATTATCAATCTTATATCCCATAATCTTATCAATTTTATCATATAATTTTTAAAAGTCTCCCAAGCCTCCTTAGGTATTTTACATGATTCAACTTGAAATTATAAATCAAAAGAGACTAATGAACATATGCATCAACGTGTTTTCTCATGATCAATCTCCCATATTGCCTTTTCTTTAGCATCAATAGGTTAAGAAATGGTTTCCTTTAGATAGCCTAGATAACCCTTTCACATGAGATAGTTCCATATTGATTATCTCCATGAAGCATAATTATATTGAATCAGGAGTTCAATTTGAGATTTACCATTGCATGAACACACAACAAGTAAATAAAACAATCAACCACCACAAGATTACCCCCCAAATTACTCAATCAACAATCTCCCCAATAATATATGAGCTTGGAACTTTATACTTAGTGTGATTACAAGTGCCACTTGCTAAAAAAAGAGAATTGGACTTGATCTTAGTGCATATAGATATCAAATTTGGTCATACAATCAAAGTAATTTTTAGAAAAAATAAGATCAATCTAATCACACCAAAGTACATGAAAAATTATGCACTTTAAAAAAGAACACCCATAAATGTTATTGCAAGAACAAGAACATAGCTTTGAAAGTTCCGAAAATGAGAACTACTCTACGACACCTGTGAGAATTTGTATTTTTTTGAAAAAAATAGTTACTAAAATAAAAAAATAATTGCACCACTATGAAGAACATGAAATTATACTTGTAAAGGGTACAACACCTTGTAAATGTTGCTTATACAATCAAAAACATGAAATTCTACCCCAAATAAAAATTTATTGAAAAATGGAGGCCAAATGACCGAGTTACAAGCCTCTGAATTTGAATTGTAAAATATAAAATTGCATTGGTGAAGGGGCGCTAAAATTGAAAGGCCCTTGATGAAATCATGTTGATGTCATGATGACATCAATGAACAAAATGTTCTTGCCAAAAACATCAAGCACCAAAATCTTGGATGAAGGATGAAATATTCTTTGGTGGCAAAATATGCTCTTAAGATTTGTTGATATTTTTTGGTTGGTGGAAAAGGTTTTGTGAGGCCTCCTCCTGCATGGGCCTTTGAAAGTATGCTACATGAAACCTACAGGGCACATCTATATGTTGTTGTGACATACAGTTTGTGAAACTCTATGCAAGCTACATATAATTGACATGCACAATCGTACATTTGTATGGTCATTTGTGCAACAAAGGAGGGGAACAAATTTTTTGAGGGCCTGTGGAAAGTGTGGATTTTGAAAATTTGATAGTCAATCTTAGGGTTCTTGGGCCTTCTAGTTGTGATGGCAGGGTCTATTTTGACCCAAAAAACTCCAAAATTATAGCTACCTTCTAGATTTGGTAGCCACTTCCTAGCTTCAAACCCTCATAGATTTGGCCTCGCATATCCAACTTAGATGAAACAAAATGAAAAATTGACTTTCTTGTACCCTCCAAACTTTATGGCGAGCTCAAATCCACACCAAAAAGATCCAAATTGAACTTGAAATATAAATTTACAAAGAGGAAACCCCCAAATTTGGTATTTCTATCAAGATTTTCTAATTCTCCAGATCATCATTTGATACAAGAGAAGAGCATACTCAAATTTTCAAGATCTATCAAGATTTGAAACCTAAATCTCTTAATTAAGACTAACAAGATGTAATCCCACAAGCTTTGAGACTATGCAAGAGCTGGTATAGAATGCTCTATACCATTCAATATTTGGTTGAATATTGTAGCCACCCAATATCTAGGAACTTCTATGAAAGCACAAGATAAATTGGATATGAGAGAACAATTCTATTCTATCAATGGATGCAAATATACAATGATAATAGAATACTTGAATGAAATTACGAAGGGAACCCCCTGGTTATATAGGTCAAGGTGAACATAGGATTATGTAAGATTATGACATGTGTCTTAATCTTATGACTTGAGATATAAAGTGATAAATTTTATATGTGTACCCTAAGTAAAATTAAGTAACAAGTGTGAATAGGACCTACATGATGAACTAGATAGGTAAAACACCCTTTCACACCAATAACTCATCTAGATAGAAAAATTGAAGTCATACTAAGGTCACATGTGAGAGAAGTGTATGTAGAAATGGATAAAACTATTGCTTATGAATTTTTCAATGAGAAGAAGAGTGTATACGTTAATAATTTATCATGAACTTGGCTCTTGATGCCAAAGAAAGGGAAATATTAACTACCAAAAACCTCCATGGATCTCATTTTGTGTAGGATAGATAAGATATAATTTCCCTATTACATAGGATTATGTTAGACAAAGATTCAAATAATTTTGAAAAGTGGGTGTCTCTTTATTACAATTGTAATTCATGAAGAAAAACATAATGATTGGGATAGTATAATTAGTGATGCAGGAGTATCTTGGGGTGTAAGAGCAATCAACATCAACCAAAAAAAGGAGTATTTTATTTTATTATTTTTGTTTTGTGGAATAATATTATTAGGTGAATCAAATTCAATATTAAGGCTTAAATAATTTATATTAAATTATTAGTCTTATTTTATATTGCAAATTCTGAGTGGGAGATAATAGTGGAGGCGACTTGGAAAATTTGAAAAAAAAAGAAAAAAAGAAAAAAAGAATTGGGTGTGGATTTTTGGGAGGTTACAAGTTTTTATGAAATCTTTTATTTCACCTCATTAAAGAATTCAAAAATCTGGGTGCCCAAGATTGTGATGATAGCTTTTTCTATTCTGGGGTCTAGTGGAGTGGAGTGGAAAAATCAAATTGTCTTCTTGAATTGGAAATTTTCAAAAGTGGGTTCAAAGATGCTTTTATCATTTAATATTTTCATTATTGAATTTTATTGAGCATCTTCCTATATTGGGCGTAGCATTTGGGAGTCACAAGAAAATGATGGAGGTCTTTCTTGAAGAGGCTTGATTTTTAGCAATTTTCAGGGGGTCTTGATACCAATTTTTTTTGAAGAGGAAGGCTTGGGGTGTAGCCATTGGAGAGAAGACTAAAACACCACGAATTTGTAGGTTTGAAGATGAATTTTCAGCAGCATATAGATGGGGTTACATAGGTTTTATTGCAGCAAGGTTGCACATGATAGTTTGCAGGTTATGAGAGCTAGAATCTTGTAAAGGAAGTTGAATTGAAGAAAATCAATTTGTATTTGGTTTTTGTTGTTGTTTTCTAATTTATATCAAATTTTAGATGGTTTGCATTAGCCCATATGGCTGAAAAATGTAATTTTAGTTTGGCATTGATTTCTATGTAAAACATGAGAGTTTGAATGAGACAACTAAGGTCATTTCATGCAAATTCGTGTTATTACAAGAATTGTTTTGAGTTGTTTAATTGTTGTCCATAAAATGTGTGTGTGGTTGTGAGTTTTCAGATTGTAAGGTGTTTTCCCTCTTCATCAATTAGTGACAATCTTCATGGGAAATTGGTTAATTTTGAAAAGAACCAATATTGCTACATGTCTTCTTATTTATTTTATGTCATAGCAAGAATATAATCTTGGTTAGGCCTTGTTACTCAATGAGTGCATGATAACACAATGCACGTATATGATTATTACCCACAAATCTAACTTGAACACAACAATAATATTTTTTAAAGGGAAAATTATGCATTTATAATTCTAATAGTAAGATAGCTACATGATAATATAGGGCTCAAAATATCACATGAGGAAACAAATCTCATTACCGCTTATAGGAGTTATTTCATTCAACTTATAAGGCTTGCATATATTTGAATTATATGAATTGATGACTATATTTACAAGCTTCATAGTTTGTGAGTGACAAGCTCATTCTAATTGAAGTTTTTAGGAAAATTGGTGGAGTTAATAAATAATGAAAAAATAGGAAGAAAGTAGGGATTCCATTCCCTATTGGTCTTGGATATTATTTAAGTTCAATCTAAAATCAATCCATGGTGATAAGGTAAGCACAAATTTTATACTCAAATAAAGATAATGTAAACAAGTCCCTATTCACTAAACCAATTTCTTACTACACTAGGTAATAAACTACTATTCTAAATATAGTATTAGTGTCCACATAGTCAATGATCCTAATAAAATATAATAGCACATCCATAAGTATTTTGTACAAACTAATCTATTAGAATAAGATGTGAACATAAGAGTGACATCATAATCCATTACATAAAGATTCCTCAACCACTCCTCGTCCTCATAATTATAGCCTTTGTCCTAGCCTCAATGAAGGAATCTTTTGGTGTGGACCAATCTATTCTTTTCATTGACTAATTGAAGATTGGTCTAAAATATTTCCATCTTCGTGCATAGACTTGGGGGCCTTATCAATGTTGTGCCCCTTGATCAATGAGATTTCCATTCAATAGTAATTCATTCTACTAAAGTTGTGTTTATGTAGGTTATTTTCCCAAAATTCTTGTATTCTATGCACATGAACAATGAAGGAACTAATTAGTAATCCAATCTTTTCGATTAGATCAAACTTGTCCCTTATCTCATATAAGTGCATGTTGAATGCTTGAGAAATAATTTGATGGGGAATGAAAGTACTTCCTTGTGCTTGTTGGTAACAAATTTTTAGATCTTTACCACTTGTATACAAATCTATAGAAGGATAATTTTATCACTAGGGTACTTGGGAAGCTTGTATGGTTCTTTATGGAAGCCATCAAATCTGATGTATTAAAAGGTCTTAAATTGGATGAACTAGTTTCCCAATTCTACCATCCTTTGGGTTGCCTATAGGTACAACCTCTTTGCATAATCACTTTCTAGGAATTTAAGGATGACATGCATGAACACATCATTCAACCTATTATAATTCTTCCTTCTTTCTTTTAGTTATAGTTGGGTGTACTGATCATAGACCTTTGTTTCACCCAATTGGAAGGTACCCACTTGATTCAAACATATAAAGTTGGATGGGAAAGTCAGCATGTAGACCAAATATGATGTCATGTGGAATATGATAGCCAATCATATAGAGTTTCACTAATCAAGGTAGGACCAATCAATCTACTTGTCATCTATAAGGATATTGAAAAAGTGAATTTAGGGATAAAAATCCCTAGAATTTGGTAGGCCAAAGACCCTACTTAGAAGGTTGATTGAATCCTTGGCATCTTATTGAAATTAACTCATATGAATGGCCTTTATTATCTTCATTACTTATTTTCTTCTCTATAATAGTAAGTTATCATTGATGAAGTTAGGAACTTGTGTGCTTCTATTTTCATAAAACTTGATTTTTTCCTTCATTTGAATCTTATCATATTATGCATACATGGGTAGTTCAAATACTTTGCCTATGACATAATAACTAATGTCTAATATAGTTTGATCTAGAGGACCAAACACCTTTCTTTTCATTTGATTTTAGCTTATTCCACAATCTAGGACCAACTCTAGAGATTGGAGGGAAATAAGAAATAAGACAACCTAGACTAGTACTAAAGTAGCTATGTATTGGGTCATGAAATTTTTATCCCCTTCTTTACTAATCCATTGTAGGAACTCCTAGACATATACATGTTTGAGATTAGTGTCTCCAATATCATCCCAAAGGGATAATTGTTTTTGAAGAAAGGTGATATCCTTTGTAATCATAATTCATTTCCTTCTATGATATTTTCTCTCCTTGCATATGTACTTCCAAGAACACATGGAGGCATTATATAAATTATTAACAATCAATTCTAGAATGTCAAAAGATATGAAAAACATATATGCATAAATCAGGCATTATGTAACAAGTTATGCAATGGAAATTTTTGATTAAGAACATAGTGAATTGACAAGTTTAGACAATGTCATCATAGTGAAAACATAATGCCTACAACCAACTAAATAAGGCTCTTAGTGTAGAAATGTCAAGGAATCAAAGTTTGAGGTCTTGACATGATTTATGCTTAGAGTATTGGGGATCACAAAAGTTTGATGCCTGAAGGAATGAATAAGTCCAAAATATCTACATCTACCTAAAGGAATTATATTGACACAAGATCACTCAAAAACCAAAGGAAAATAAATTAGTGTATGTATCAAGATTTAATGGTCAGAAATATCCTCTAACCAAAACTCAAAGGAAAATAAAAAAGAACAAGCATGAATCTTTGACTTTGAAAATATAACAAGGCAAAATAGTAGGGTTCAAGGATTAGGATACCCCATAATGAGTGCACAAATAAGAGGATGTTGCAATCCCAACAAATAAATATTGACAAGGAAAAGGGATTCATAAACTAGAGTTTTAAGTTTAAGCTTATTGTATATTGTATTTTTACCCCAATACTTACAATAGAAGAACAATTAGATGTAATGTGGTATTATAGATTATAATGCAATTCAAGATAAGGGAGCAGGCAAAAAAGTATTTATCAATTCATACTCATGAACTCATCATAATAGCATATAATCACTTATTGGGTATTTCATTCATCATTTAATGGATTACAATCTATAACTTCATGTTCTTATCTCATACATATATTATTTTTTCATACAATATATCCTTATATTCCTTATCTCTTTCTTCTACTATCTTCCTATTATATATGTACTATGTGTAGACGCTGAAAAATGTCCTGAGCCTGCAAGCAACATTTTATCACTAATTCACCTTCTTTCTGCATAATTAAATAATTTTAATTATTCATAATTCCATATTCTTCTATTAATTAAATGATTCTTAATTATTTAATTGATTCACTCTATCTTTATTCTTCTTTTGATTAATTTAAATAAATGTCAATTTATTTGAATTACACCACTAATTTCCCTTTTTCCATTTATAATTAAATAAATGATTACTTATTTAATTATTCATTTTCATTTTTTTTCTATAATTAAATAATTATTTTAATTATTTAATTATTCATTATCCTTTTTCCCTCCATAATTAAATAAATCCTATTTATTTAATTATTTATTATTTCTTGCCATCTTTTATTAAATAATTGTTTGAATCATTTAATATTTCCCACTTCACCTTTCTTCTATAATCAAATAATGATTTTTAATAATTTAATTATTCATTTTCCCTCTTTTAAATTAAATAGTTGCTATTATGATTTAATTTAGTTATTCTTAGCCAAGCCCTAAATCTCAACTAATTTCTTGAGTTTTGGTCCATCTTTCCCATCCTTATCTATTTTCTTCTAATATAACCTCATCCATTGATCATCACACCTCATCATTTATTCCTCACCCTTTATTTGAATTGGGATTTCTATAAAAGTAGGCCATCGCCTTCATTCCAACCTTAACCACAATCTATGAAGTTTTTCTATCACTATCTTGAGATCATGCTACTACACATTGAGCTTATCATATATCTCAAATACTAAAAATCTGAGAACAAATAAAGCAAAATGAAGAAGAGCAATGGAGATGAATCAATTATGGAATAGGACTTGAGGTTTATTGCTATATTATTTAGATTTCTATTGTTTTTTGTGCTTCATTGTTAGATTGGGGTCTTCATGGCTTGAATTTAGGTAGTTTGTGGTTTCTATCATTGATTTATGCTTATTTCCCCAAATTTCCCCTATCTAGATTTGGTGAACCTAACGTGAACTAATCATATTTTGTGAAAATTTTGAGAATTTTTTGAGTTTCAGGAGTGTAATGTAATTGTTCTATGTAATGCCGCATCTGAGCCTTCAAACACTGCAATCATCATACACCCCGATGCATGTAAGATCTGCCACACCACATCTGTCACCCAGAATGACACATTTGACTGTTATCTTGCAAAAATAAAAATCATTCAATCATTGTTGTTTTAGATCATTTTATTAGTTGGTTATTATTTTGACATTGTAACAGTATGCTTACATAATATCTAGCATCATATTTACTATCTTTTATTAGATATTTGTGTTTTTGGCAGCTACAGGTTACTACGCCATAATCATACCCTAGAATGACACAATCATTTGAGTGAGCTGCAATCACTATTCCATACATCACAATCATTGTTTTGTAAGCGGCATTTGTCGAATCCTACAACACATTACAACATCACATTTGGGCCTCTGTGCACCACATTTGAGCCTCTGTGCATCACATTTGATTGTCATAGCAAAAAGAGGGTATAAATCTGAGTTTTTTATTTTCTACTTTCTGCATTCATTAGAGAAGAGGTTATTGGTTACTAATATTTGTTTTCCAGCTTGTGGCAATCATTAGGAAAAGACCTTTTGATCTAAACTACTGATCCAATTTCTTGTAGGGTTCCATTGTGTGTCTATGATTGCTAAATTAGGAACATTTGGAATTGGTGGTTGAAAAGAATAAGTGTCTTCCATGTTTTGTGTACTTGCATGCATGAGTTATTACCAAAAGAATTTTTAGATAAAGTATCCTCCCCTTGTGCTACATGCGATTCCTGGGTGATGAGAAATAGCGACACAACATAGTCTTGAGTATCCTCTCCCCTTGTGCTACGTGCGATTCTTGGCTGATGAGAAACAACATTGCACAAGTCTTCCATTTTTTTTTTAGAGTAGGGTGGGCCTACCAGTGGAATTTCACCCCTGGGAATGACCCCATCATATATACCTCCAATACGCCATATAAAAGTGAAAAAACCAAAGGGTGAGCATAATACATTTGAGCCTTAGGGGTGGACCTTCCAGTCCCAGGTGATTCCAGACGAGGGTTAGAGACTTCAATCTTCCATCACTACTAGGCCATGGTGTTCTTCAAAGTCCACACATGAGTAAGAACCATTTCTTTTAGAAACCTAAGACTTATTTTGGTCGTCTACTATTGTTGGTACAAGGGATACAAATCGTACCATGAAGTTACTTACCACGTTCGGTTCTTGGTTGAGGTGAAATGGTTCCTTGTTTGGATTTCATCCTTTCAAGGTGAGATGTGTTAAGGTAGTACATGACATTGGGATACTCTAGCTTCACCCACTCCTTTTTCTTGAATTCAACATCACCTGAAAGGGTGAGGTAAGCCCACCTTAGTAGATAACCCTATTGCTACTAGCTAGGTTGTGCTTGCTTATATTGTTTGTGAACCAAGGCCTAGCAAGTTTTGTGGAAGAAAACTTGAAAATACTTGCTTACCAAGAAGTTAAAGAGTCAAAAACAACCAAATCTATCTTTTGAGTTTTTGTTGTGTTTTATGATCAAATCTAGAAATTTCCCAAAATGGAAAACCATTTACAAAACATCAATTTGAGTCTAAAAACACCAAACATTGCAACTGTTACATAAAACACTGTAATCATTGAACAAAACACCACAATTGTTAGAAATAACGTCGCATCTATTAGAAACCCTAGGAAGCTAGAAACTCACATTTACCTGTGCATTGCGATTGACTAATTCTGCATCGCATTTGTTTGGTCTTGCACCAGATTTACGGTGTTGTGCACCACATCTGTCGGTTTTAAATTTTTTGGGGAAATACCTGTGTATCCAACTTCTAGTTTCTTGTCCAACAATGCTTGTACCATCATACCTAAGCCTTGTTCAGTCCAGTCAGTCCATCCATTGCATTTCACCATTTTCCTTAGCTTTATCTTACATAGCCTAATTTGCATTTGTCATCTTAGCTTGTTCATCCATTACCATTTTTGAGTCTTGATATTAGGAGGCTTATCAAATCATTGATCATACCATAGTCACATATTTGAGTTTCTTGACCTTATCATATTTCATCTATCTTATCCTTAGGTTGGGATTATAACTCATGTGTCTAGTCTAGGTTCACCTTTTATCCAGTCGTCATCATCATCTTGGTTCTTATCCTCTTGAGGTCTTGGAATCTAGATTTGTTACCTTGGTTTATCATAGTTTTCCTAGAATCCCATTTTTAAGGTTCAAAGTTGCACATCCAATATCCTTAAACATAGTCATACTCTCATTACCACTTTGGCATTCCAAGCATAATCATACCTTCATTATCACCTTGCATACAAAGCTTAGTCATAGTAGCATTACCATCTTGCATCTTATATCCAAAAAATCCAAAAACATAGTATAGTGTCACTATAATCTTGTACCCTCATCCTTAGTTACGTTCATTCCAAAAGTCTCAAAATCCACTTGGTCACAAGTCTTATATGGTCTTCACTAGGTCACAAAGGAAACAAAAAGACATGGATTCCACAAGTGACCCCAACTTTAATCCAACTAGCACCATGAACTTTGGGTCATATTCAAACCAACGCCCAACATCATAACCTCAAATTCCAAACCCATTTTCCAATATTACGATAGAAGAGGTTGAACATCATATAACACTCAAAGAAATTGAAAGTGCTTCCCAAGATCCTCAGATATTGCGCATCATAGAGGAAATTGTCTAAGGAGATCCTAATAAGTACTTTCTAGCACTTGCACAAAAGGGTGCCAAACTTCCCTTTGGTTTTGACACTTCCACAATTATTGAAGGGACAACATAGACTCAAACTCAAGGTCAAGTCCATAACACATTTACACAAACCAATACCACTTCACAATAGATGCACACTAGTATGCCTCTTGGGGGAACTACACATAATGTAAAAACTACAAACATACCCCCTATTCCAACATTTGGGACCAAAAGAACAAATTCAACATCTCAAGGACCAAGTCCCTCATTTATCAATCCATTTGCCACAACATCTAATGCCATGGGTATAAATTTTGGAAATCCTTTTGGCTCCCAAGGTGTCACACCATCAACCAACACCACCTCCATGGGTCAAAACATCACAAATCCAAACCAACCAAACAAGACAAGAAGGATTCACATTTTCACACCAAGAACACAATCCCAAATGACCAACACTACACCAAGTACAAACATGTCTTTTGGGTCAAACATAAATACCAATCAACTTCCATCACAACATGTCAATTCAAACCCAAACTTTACACCACAATTCCAAAACCAACCAAAATCCACCCCAAAGCCATACCAATACCATGTTTACCTCCCACTTCCAACAAGGCAATCAAAATCCTTCACAACAAAGCATCAACCCAAATCCAACATTCATATCACACTTCCAACAAACCAACAAAAACCCACTTCAACATCATCCTATGCCTACACCCAATTTCCAAAACCAAAACACATTTCCATCATATAACACCTTCAACATGAACACAAATACATCCACTCCAAATGTTGGTTAGCAAAGTACACCTCCACTTACAACAAACATGGGACATCAATACACCAATGCAGTTGCAAATACAATAGACATGTCACTCTCACCCATGGATACCTTGACACAATAAATGCAAGAATTATAATGATAAATCTCCAATATGAAAGTGGGTGGGACAAAGAAAACATACTCCATGGAAGGACTATGTCCTTATCCCTCTGATAAAAGCATATACATGCCACCTTTCCCTCAACACTTAAATGTGCCAAAATTCAACAAACATAAGGGAAATGGAGATCCAATAGAACATGTGAGTTAATTTCATATTGCTTGCATGGACATCACTTTTGAGCATACATACTTGATGAGATTTTTCCCACGTAGCCTTTTGGGCCAAGCTATAGAGTGGTTTGCACATCTACCTCTAGGGATAAAAACATGGAATGAACTAGCCGATAAATTTGTCGCACACTTCTCCTGTAACATTGAAAGTGATATTACTCTTGCTAAAATATGCACAACCAAACAAAAAGAAGGAGAAACATTTTCCTCTTTCCTCTAGAGGTGGAGAAGTATGGCTAGTAAATGTCCATGTGATATCCTCGAGAAACAATTGGTGCACATGGTTATGGAAAATCTAAATAAGGAGCTAATGTATCAACTTCAAATCAATTGTTGCAATAATTTTGAAGAAGTTGTTGAGAAAGGTGTTTCCATTGAGAGAGAAATTGTTGCACAAGGTTTGATCAAAATTGATAAGCCAAAACTGGGGTAAAGAATAAACTGGACTCAACTCAGTCTAAATGTCAATCTGGGGATCGCAAGCTTATGAAAGGTGTTGTGGCTATTTGTACAAGGGCTGCAAGTCATGAGGTGAGTGGGGATGAAAATGCAGTCTTAAATTTAATCAATTACCTAAGTTGAAAAGAAGATTAATGTTTCTAGTTTTTTTGCGACGGGAACTGCTACAAAAATTGTCACTAGTTCTGCAGTATTTCTGCGATAGGAATAACAAAAATTACGATAGGAACTGTGCAGAAATTATGATAGTAAATTTTGAAATAGAAACTCAATCAACAAATATCAGATGTGAAAACCATAGTAATTGATTCTGTAGCATGGAAATAAAATACAAATCATTAATACATGAAAAGTATTAACACATATCAAACACAGAAACATAACAATGCAAAACAAAATCAACTGAAATCATAACACACGAAAACAAACTTTGCAGAAAATAAATAAATATTTACACTTCATTGACGGTTGAAGAGTGGGTGCCCTTCCTCCCAATCAATCGATGAATAAAAAGCTTACAAAATTTCTGAGAAAGACTTCAAAATTCTTCTCTTAATAATAATATAGAATGTATTTCCTTCCTTCTAGGCAAGTTGATATTACATACGAGTGTTTATATATAGTTTTACAAAAATATGTTTACAGATTATAAATCAATGACTGAGGTAAATTGGTTGGTTTAAGAAATATTTGTGTGGCCTCATGGTCAATCTTTCCTTAACATAATGAACTAGTTTCTTAACAATATATTAATGACACTGCTTACTAATCGATTTCCCAACAATATAATAATCACGCTTTGGTGTCCTCATAACAATATAACATATAAGGTCATAGCCTTTGGATTTAATGATGTAGAGAGGAAATCTAGTGTTGTATAGTTGGTAGTTGAGTTGTCTCAACCTGTGGCACATGGCTGGAGGAATAAACAAGTGAAACTGAAGTCAACCACGTAGAAAAGGAAACTGCAACAATAATCACGAGCCATATTCCTATGAAGAAGGTGACAGGAAGTTCCTGTGAAGAATGTGATAGGAAGTCTGCATATTGCGAGATATATTTTCCAAGGCTTAAAATGACAACACTTATTAGTAAAGATAATCAATAATTATTTTTCATATCTTTATCCCAAAACAATATTAAATATCACTCATATATATTTAATCATATGCAGCGTAGAATGGTAAAATGTTATGATAAGATATAGAAATGGAATATGGGAATGGGATTAAAGACATATGAAAAGGGCTAAAATGTGGCATAAAATGGGACATAAATGGATCTCATCAAAAATATTCAAAGAAAACCAAAAAAATCCCAATGACAAAAGAAAATTTGCTTCCGAAATGAGAATGTCACCAATGATGGGGTAGTTGATTCTAAAATGTTTAAAAAAGTCCACCCCACCATTCATCTAAAAGGACCCTCTACATCAAAAAATCAACCAACAAGTCAAAACCAAACAAAAATCACGGTCCAAACAATTAGCAATGCCGAGGTCCTCCACGAACAAACATACTAAAATGAACATATACACCCTTAGGGGAAGCCATTGAATTGGCCTTGAAGAAACTTTTACAAACCAATGCCATTCAACTCCTAGAAGTCAAACCCTATGAACCAAGAATTTTCAAACTAGCTTGGTTGAATGATAATTATTTTTGTGAGTACCATTGCACGAAAGGAAATAAGACATCATCATGTTGGAAACTTAGAGACCTCATCCAAGACATCATTGAACAAGGTGACATATCCATAGACAATTCACAAGGTCAGATAAATGTTGATCATACCATTTTCAAGAATCCTTTACAAGACCATGGGTTAGGAAAAGCCTCCAGTTCAGGAATAAGCCAAACAATGATGCCAATTACAGCAACGTTGCATGTGAGTATACCATCAATAACATACGAGCCTTTGACAATAATGTCTCTACCATTACCATCAAGGAAAATCCAGAATGTGTTGTCACAACCTAGAGATCTAAATTAGTATTGCAAGGGGATACTTCTAATCCACAACCAAAAATTCCATATAACCTCCTAGACCATCTAGGAAAGACTCATGCACAAATATCCATTCTTGAGATGCATTGCATATCTCCCAAGCATAAATAAATTTTGGACTTGAAGATTTGCAATAAACTTCTGTCCCCACTGACCTAAATGTCAGTCAATTTCAGGCCATGGTAGGGTACTTATCTACTATCCATCCTATTACATTTTTTGAACAAGATCTCCATACGCAAAGACCAAATCATAATGATCCACTACACCTTGAGGTTTACATTAACAAACATAAAATTAGATGAGTCTTGGTAGACGATGGAGCAGGTATGAACATATGCACTCTAAAATTGGTCACACCATTGAGATTCTCTGAAGTGTATATAGACTTATCTAAGAAAATTATCTAAGGGCTTATGATTATGCCGAGCATTCATCTAAAGGAGTAATTACATTTCCTGTGAGAGTTGGACCGGCTATTCAAAATATAATATTCCAAGTCCTAGATTTGTAACTACCATACAATCTTCTTCTTGGTTGCCCATGGATTCATGCCATGAAGGTCGTTCCATCCACCTACCATCAATGCCTCAAGTTTCCCTATAACAACACAAAAATCACCATACCAAGTGATTTCGACCCCTTCCAGTATTGCAATAATTTGAAGGGAACCTCTGAACATCAAGTGCCTATCAATCGGGAAGCCTCTCCCTCCACTTCATTGCATTACATTGATCCCTCTTCATTATCCACATCTTCCACTCTATCCACTTTTGTTCCCAAAGGGGGAGTCCAAATCCAGGACCAAGGACATGGAGAGTATAACATTCAGAGTTCATTTTGCATTGGTTGATTACCTACATCACTGAAATCTCATGGGAAACTCATCCTATCCAGAAGGAACCTAAGGTTATCATCCATAATCCTCCCACTACTTTCACTAAGTGGGGTGAGCTAAGACTATAGGCGAGGCTATCTCTACATGGATCTATAAGGATGAAGGAGACATTGAGCCCACAGATACAGGTGGAACAATATGGAAAAGTCTTTGAAATCCTGAAATGAAAAGGTTATGATGGACATAGTGGTCTTGGTTTGCACAAGAGTGGAATGACAAAGCCTCTATTGCCTCCTAAGTTTCCAAGGAACAAAGGGTTAGGGTATACACCATTAAAAGCGAGTCCTCCTTGTACTAAGTTGCCTTCGGATAAAAACATTAATGCTTCTAATGAAATCGAGACATCTAAGGATTACCAACCGAAACGAACTCCAATGAATGTGAATGGGGTTCTGAAAAATCCTCCAGTGACTATGACCTAAGTGAAACCTTTTGTGAACTTGACCTATCCTCTTCTCAAACCAATCTACTAGTGGTCGCGCCTGGATTGAAACCTTTTGGGATCTATATGATACCTCCATTTTTACCATACTTGCTTATTCCCTGAGCTCTAATGATACCAATGGTGACTTACCCCTCATTTACCCGCAACTAATCTATTGGTATCAACAAGGACCTCCAAGCTTAGTCATATTCGAGAATGATGAAGCAATAATTGAGTTTATGGGACTTCAAGAAGGAATACCAAGTGGGAATCATAAAGTTGGATTCATCATTGAACTTGATAGTGCAACTTACTTTGGGGAGTCTACTCCACCCTCTAGTCACAAAAATGAGAAAAATAAAAAGAATAGGTCTCTAGGTCTCTATTTGAATTATTTAATATTTCCCACTCCAACTTTATTCTATAATTAAATAATTATTTTTAATTATTTAATTATTAACTTTCCCTCTTTTAAATTAAATAGTTGCTATTATTATTTAATTTAGTTATTCTTAGCCAACCCCTAAATCTCAACTAATTTCTTGAGTTTTGGTCCATCTTTCCCATCCTTATTTCTTCTCAAATAATTTCATTCATTGATTGTCATACCTCATTATTTAATCCTCACCCTTTATGTGAATTGGGATTTCTATAAAAACAAGCCATCACCTTCATTCCAACCTTAACCACAATCTTTGAAGTTTTGCTATCACTATCTTGAGATCTTGCTACTACACATTGAGCCTATCATATATCTTGCATACTACAAATCTGAGAACAAACAAAACAAAATGGAGAAGAGCAATGGAGATGAATCAACTGTGGCATAGGAATTGAGGTTTATTGCTTTATTATTTAGATTTCTATTGTCATTTGTGCTTCATTGTTAGATTAGGGTCTTCATGGCTTGAATTTAGGTAGTTTGTGGTTGCTATCATTTGATTCATGCTTATTTCCTCGAATTTCCCCTATCTACACTATGCATATGGTATTACATTAGGGATGTGTCCTTTATGATAATTATGTCTCTTAGATTATGCACAATTCAACCTACAACTTTGAATTCCTCTTGTAGTTAGATGTAGTGGTTTGTAGGTACTACTATTACTTCGTTTGAAGATTTTACTTGCTAACATCATCCCCCCTTTTGAAACAATGTTTTGTCCTTAATACATGAAGGTTATAAATCTATTTTAGACTCCAAAATTGGCTATTAGCTCAATTTTTTTTGGAAAATTGTTCTTGTTAATCTCCTTGAACTGTTGAAGGGTTGTGTCCCATTGAATCTTAGCTTGTGGTAGCACTTGAATTTGACCATTAATATGAATTGGAGTCTTTTATGCATTTGTTGTGGTGGCCGGTATCTGCATCTATGTAGTTAAGTTATTTGTATATGTGAGTAACTAATAACATGACAAACCTCAAGCTAAGCACCTCTTGAAGTTGCTTAACCCGCTTTTTTGGTCCTAGATTTTTTGAAGTTCATTATGCATAGTTTCTATCTATAGCTTGGGTTTTCTCCTTTATGGCATCATATGTATTGTATATTTATGAAATTTGAGTTTCTATGCGATTCATTTTATTTTTTAGGATTTTTGTTAGTATTGTCCATTGTAAGAAAAACTAGTAGAGGCTATTAATGTCATTGGTTGTATTATGAATAATGTCAATCTAAGTCTCCAAGTTGGTATGGGCTATTGCACATTTCTTCCTTGTTTCTTCTATGTACTTTTGTCTATTTCCTCCAAGATTGTATTTATGATGTTTATGTCTTCATTATCCAGTTTATTATCAAAATGTCAATATGTTGCCTCAACTATTGTCTTGAAAATGAACTTGTATCTCTTTATGCATGAGGTATTCTATTATGAATTGTGATAATTGTAGTCTCCCTTTTCTCTATATTTTCTATATGTTTGAGAATATCCTCTCTTGTTGTGATATGGAATACATCACCAAGATAAAACTTCTCTATGGGGGATATATTTGATAGATCAAATTATGGTCTAGAAAATGGTAATTGGAATAATTGTAGTGTTCCTATTAGTTGGATTCTATTAAGACAAAAAAATATTCTAGATTTTGCATAGGTGATGTGGACATGGAAGC
>VDFB02249913.1:0-14133 GCA_007258455.2 Sequoia sempervirens
AGGAATCCTGTTCTGAATGAAGATCATCTACGTGCCTATCCACAAAAAGCATCTCATGGGTAGATGGAGGAGTATGTGCTATGTGGATATGATCATTTTGTATGGATAGGAGAGTATCCATTAGATTATTGTAGTAACTTGGGGATACAAATTCTTGATCTTGAATGATTTCAGAATTGCTTTCGACATGCTTTGGATCAAGTTCTTGACATGGGTCAATTTCAAAGGATGGATTGATTACAAAGGGTTCTTGGATATATTCACTAGGCATAGGAAGTGGCTTAATATCCTCTTGATCTTTGAGTGAATTTGGATCAAGTGTTGAGTTGAAGATTCCTTCAATATCGACAATCATGAGGTCAAAGGATGTCAATATGTCTTGGAAAGGACCATTGCTAGACTTTGGTGAGAGATGTTGATCATTCTTTAGAATAAATTTTTGAGATATGTCCTCTAAATTATTATGTGATGTAGAGATATTTTCAACATGATCATTGGTCGATGGATTGTTGATTACAAGATCAAATAATGTTAACACTCCTTGAAATAGATCATTGTTAGATATTGTTGAGGGATTCTTATGATGATCAAAAAGTGACTCTTGATGTATGTTGATTTGATCTTCAGATGAGGTAAAAACATCTTCCATGTGTTCGTTGATGGATAGGTCTTGATCATGTGATCGTTGAATTGGATCGATACATGGATTCGTTAACATTTTGTTGGGATTTTGAACACCATTTGCTTGTTGGGCTTGGTATTGTGCTTGAGCTTGTGCTTGTGCTTGAGCCTGGGCTTATGCTTGTTTGGTTGTAGTGTGGCTTGGGAAACTTGAGTAGCTTGTGCAACTTGTTGAGCAGCTAGTTGTGTAGCTTGTCAATTTTGGTTTTGTTGGAGTGCCTTCTAATAAGCAGCCTACTGAGTGGCTTACAACGAAATGTTGTATGGGTTTGATGTGTTTGGTTTGGGTGGTGGTGGTGGCAGAGGTGGTTTTGGAATAGTTATTGTTGTGGTGATAAGAGGTATCATCATATTGATGATTGGAATTTGAGTGGTGGATGGTGCGATCGATATGGTTAGTCCTTGAGAGACCATGTTTTGAAGGATGATAGATGATGTGTTGGTTGCTTGTGCTATGGGGATGGTTGCCATCTGTTGTTGTGATATTCCTGGCAAGGGGGGAGGATTTGGTATGATGCCTTGATTAATGATTGGGTGGATGTTTTGGATGAGCGGTGGTAGTGAAGGTAGCCCCAAACCAAGAGGTTATACAGATGTTAATGGCAAGGGTGGGAGTAATGGGAAAGTGAGTTGAATTCTCCCTTGGGGAAATGATGATATTTGATCAAAAATTCCCCCTAGTCCAAATAAGTCACCTTCTCCTTGTGAGGTCGTAGGGAGAGAGGTTTGAGGGGTTGTGTGAAATGATGATGATGGGTCATTAGGATTATGAAAGGTGAGGAGGACATATGGGTGTGATGGATTTTGAACAACATTCATGTGATTTGCAAACATATCTATCCAAAAGTTTACCAAGTGTGGATTCAAAATGTTCATGTTTGGTATAGTTGTATTTTGTATATTCTCACTTGGCATGTATGGATTTGGTGGGATAATGTTGCTTTGTTGAAGACTCATGCATTGAGTATTTGGTTGATAGATTTGTAAGTTTGGAATTGGATTTAAATCTACCATTAGAAAAGGTGTTTCAAAATTTAGATTGGGTATACTCACATTTGTTGTACCATTGAGGTTTGTAGGAGATAATGATCCCATTTATGGATTGTATAAATGTGAGTTTTGAAAATCAATTGGCATTGTAAAGGCTTTAGATGTTTGGTTGGTTTAGACAGCTTATGATATGGATCAAGTTTATATTCCATGTGCTTTGTGTTTTATTTTGCAAAGTGACCTCTAAGGTGTTTGGGACGATTATGAAATGAAGGATGTAAGGGTGATAGAGTATAGATTGACTTGGTTTTAGTAACTTTGGATCAATGCTAGACTTTAGGATTTGATTAGATAGTGAACTTGTAAACCCTAAGATGTTGGATGTGATCTTTAGGATAAACTTGTTCAAAGGTGTGCTAATTTAACTAGAGGTATGAGAAAGGATGCATTCCCATACTCCTAATTAAACAAGGTGATTTTGATTTGGTTTAAGGATGTACCCAAGTCTAGATAATGATGTTTCCAAAGCTCTAAATTTGCTTGTGGGATGGGATGATAAATGTTTGAAATGGATGAAGTGTTTTATTTTGATCCTAAATGAACCTAAGAAGGACTTATTTACAAGGCCACTTAGGTTTTGAAGAACATTATTTCCCCTTCAAACCAAAAGATCAATGTTTTCTCAAAAGACCATAAGACAAAAGATAAACAAGCACCTGTGTGGGGTTCAATTGATTTCATCTTGATTAGTGAATTGCTTTTACCACAAACACTTTCTTGATTAGATCTTCAAACTAAATGTCCAATGTCCTAACTTCTTTTCATCCCACAAAGTGCTATGTGGAATTCAAGGAAATCAAGGCAATGGTTACCTAATGTTTACCTTAGTAGGAGCAAATTGTGATGAAATCCAAGTGCCTAGAAACCTCTAAGGATATGAATCCCAAGGGAAAGCAAGGGCGCGTGAATTCGTTCAAGGATATTTGCTTCTCCTAAATGGTTTAAGATTTTGATGCTCATGTTAAAATGTTTGTTTTCCAATGTTTTCGATCAAGCAATGTGTTATGATTTCAAGAAAAAGTACAACCCTGTGGATATTTGAGACAATATTTGTTGAGTCCCCACTTGGACAAGTCTAGCTATGCTTATTTTTAGTGAATGGTTAGATGCTTGACCCCACTGAATCCCCTCCATGATATTCACTTATACGGGGCAGCCAAACATCAGTACCCATGAAACTCCCATGGCATACTTTCCATTTTTACTAAAAACCGTAAAAGTGTGGGGCGGATTCAGAATGACTGTTCTTGCACCAACAAATAGATAGGGATTTTGTCCTTTCTACAACAAGGGTTTTAATTTAGACTTTCTATTCGTAGGAGTTGACCCATCGAGGTGAGAGACCATTGCTGCCCTTCTCGTCGGAACCAACTGCATGATACTAGCCTTTGTTCCAGTACCCACTTTTATATCCCGATTGGAAATACTCTTGGCTTTAGAGTGTTACCAATTGAATTAGCTCCACTTAGGTGGTACTCCCACAGGCCTCCTGAATGGCAAAACAGCAAATATATTTATAGTGGAGTCAACCTTTGTTTTAGGAAACAAAGGGAGAACACATGCAATATCATTCCCTCCACCACTCACCGTTGTTCAATTTTAATCCCAAAATGAAGTGTATGAAATTAGCACACGATTGTATACTGAAATCCCTTTTGTTGGATTCTCCAAGATGGAAATTAGGTGAGGCATAGAGAGAAGTGCATCATCTTTGATGATATTACTTCGTGTAGTATTACAAAATAATGAAAACACTTATTCATTTTAAGTCCTCAA
The DNA here is from genome assembly GCA_007258455.2 of Sequoia sempervirens. NCBI lineage: Eukaryota > Viridiplantae > Streptophyta > Pinopsida > Cupressales > Cupressaceae > Sequoia > Sequoia sempervirens. Next base: position 3,508 of record VDFB02249913.1, read on the forward strand.
AGCAAAACTGAATTCGTTTTAAAGCACCAAAGTAAGTGTGACAATTTTCCTTGTTCAATTATTAAACCCAAAACAAACTCTAGTAAATTTGAGTCCTAATGTTCTTTTTAAGCCTTTTTGTAACAAGATTTTTAAAAGGTTCTTTTTAAAGCCCAAAATGAGATTACTAATTCCTAAGCATAAAAAGATAACAAATTTTTCCTTGAAGAGACCGGTGAATCCGCTAAAATTGTTTAAAACCCGACTTACTATAATTTTAAAAGCATGTTTTGTAGGCATGTGCGATTCATTCTTTTGTTTGATCGATCAACTTTTGCGAAAGTAGGGTTAGATTCTACAGAAATAGAGGTCAAAAAAAAAGAAGAAAATAGACAAAAAGAACCATCATTTAGAAAAAAGCACGATGCTACAGAGTAATTTCACTTGCTCCCTCTAGCGAATTTGGAAATCACAGAGGTATCCGGTTTGGAACCTGCTTGATTGCTATATAAGCGCCGCTTACCAGTCCAATGTAAACTGTAACCCGGACTAAGTAGGCATGGCATCACCTTTACAGTGGCGTTGTTCTCTTTGAAAAGATTCCACAGATTGAGACGAGGGTTCAACGGCGTGGTTTTGAATTTCAAAATTTTTGGAACATGATGAGGCGTTGCAATTTGAAGTTTTAAGCGGTTCTATAGTGACACTGAAGGCATTGATTGCCTAATAGCTATGCTGAACTTCCAGCGGCGGGGGTTTTCCTATAGACAGGCTGGTGCGACAAAGAAACGCTGAATTGGCCAGTTTATTGCCCTCCTTCTAGCAAAAGTGAACATGTTTCCCCAACCTACAAAAAACACGAAACGTCGGCCAGTTAGAATCAAATGCAGTTGAGGCCCTTGATTCTCCAAGTAGATGCAAAGAAAGATGATGAAGAACACAACAAACTTAAGAAACAAAGATATCAAATCCTATTCCTGCTTTGAAAAGAAAAATCTTAATCTCTTGAGGGGAATTGGTGCCAATTTGATGTGAAGAATTGGCCCTTTCCCCATCAATTCAGATGAAGATGGTGAGTAATTGCATGCTTGTGGTGATGACTTCAATGGAGCTCCATGTTGAAAACCTACAAAAATCCTAACTATGCTTGGATTAATTTGATGATAGATTGCTATAGATTTGAGTATAGTAAGTTTACTCAAATTGTGGATGATAGAAATGAAGGATGAGCTCTTTATTTATAGAAGAATTTGAAGAGAGAAAAGGTAAAAGGGATGAATGTGGGACTAATTTTCAACCAATGAAAATAAGCCACATGTCATCATGTGAATGGTGGAGGAATGAGCACATTTTGATCAATGTGCAAGGAGAGGGGAGATTCAAATTCAAAAGATGGCTTGCAGGGTGAGGTGAAAGGTGAAGTTAATGCCACATGGCTCAAGAAAAGGACATGTAAGAGAGTTAAATGCTTTGTTGGATGTACATTTCTATTTGGGGGGAGATTTCAAATTTGAAGAATATTCCCACTTGGATGCCTTTTTGAAAGTAAATAGAGAATTATTAAATCAAATAAATGATTTAATTGTGCAAGTTGCAAAATCTAGAGGATTGGAGTGATTAGGACTAAAAGATTAATTTAAATGATGTTAGTTGATTTGACCAATTTGACAAGATTTTAGGATTAAAATAATAGAGATAAGAAGAGGGATGATTTGGATAGTTAAATAAATATTTTTGATTTATTTAACCAAAGGGAATGTTAGATTAAAATTAGATATTAGCGTTTGTTTGATTTAAATTAGATGAACTTTAGAAATTTAATCAAAATAATATGGATTATTTAATTAAATAAAGATAGGAAGATGAAATGGCCTAGCTAATTACATAGAGACATGAATTTAATTAAATCCGGGGATTTATTTAATTAAAGGGGAATTATGATGACTTTTGATAAAAGGATATTTGATTAAATGGTTAGGCAGGAGGGTCATTGGGATGGCGATAGTATTAGTAGGGCAAGATTGAGTGTGTGGTGTCAATCTATGTTTTGCCTGCTCATACATCAGTGGCAGTCATCCGTCTCTCTCATGCCTTTATGTCCTTCTCTATTTTCCTCTATCCTTTTATCCCTCATCCTTTAGTCCTCTAATCCATTTCGAGGGCACACTTGTGTTCTTAACCTGCATTTCCTCTCGAGGGGGAATACCACTACCTCCTTGTCATCCTTCCTCATTGTCACTAGCTACTGGGGCATCATGCTTCTAGTACTAATCCCTTTCCTACCCACTATGTTTTATTCTTTGAAATGATGTTACTTCTCTTAGTCGCAACATCATCTCAGAGAGGGGCAAGTGTAGACATTGAAAATTATCACTAGGCTTGTGACTTTATTAAAACCCCTTTTTCATCCTTGATAATTAAATAATCTTAATTATTTAATTATTATCTAATGTCGCAAAGTATTTTATTAATTAAATAATCTAAATTATTTAATTAATTCATTTTATCCTTCTACTTCCTCGTTTGATTAATTAAATAGATTGTTGTTTATTTAATTGTCACTAATATCTTTGATTTCTATAATTAAATAAATTTATATTTATTTAATTGTAATTTTCCACTATAATTAAATAATTATGTTAATTATTTAATTATTCACTTTTAGATTTTTCTGTCACAAGTTAATTAAATTTTATTTAATTAAATGACTCATCTTTTCTCTCACTTTTTGGATTAAATTTCTATTTAATCAAAAAGTTAATTTTCCTTTTCCTCTTGCATTTAAATAATATTTCCATTATTTGAAAATGCAATTTCCCTCTCAAATTGAAGTGATTTTTGTAAAAAATGTTTAATTTCCTAATTCTTCCATTAATCTCATTTCTATCTTATCTTGTTTCATCTAATTTCATCCATTGATCAAAATAAAAATCATTTAATCTCGATCGTTCATTTCACATTTGGCTCTCTATAAAAGGAGGCCTATCATTGTCATTTTTGAAATCAACATCTTTTATGCTAATGTCATGCTGTCGGAATCATGAGAAACCACGTTCAAATCTTCAACAACTCAACATAATATATTCAATCTTTTGAGTTTTGCGTGCATTTGATTTATTTCAAGGTTTGCAAGCATTTTGGTTTGGTTTAAGCTATTTTATGCATACTTCTATTTCTATCCATTTTGCATGCATACAAGCTAATCAATGGATGAAAATGGATGAGAGATGAAGACATGGATCAAAGATCAAATCAAGGGTTGATAATGCATAATGACATGGATCAAGGATTTTAATCAAAGGTCCAAATTGCTTGAGAAAATAACAAATCCATTAATTTTAGGAAGCATGTGGAAGATATTTCCATGTGGAGGGAGAAATTTGAATTTAAAAAGGGAATATTCCATGAGAATATTCTTTGAATGATTGGGGGAAATTAGAAACTTTAATTAAACAATTAAAAATTATTTAATTAAAGAGGATTTATAACATTTAATTAAACAATTTGTATTACTTAATCAAAAGAGAAGAAAATTAGTGTGAAGGTGATGAATTAATCAAATAAAATTAATTATTTGATTAATAGGAGAACATAGTAAATTTAATTAAACAATTGACATTATTTAATTAAATAGATGAAAATAGGTGAATTAGGAGTGAAATGGTATGAATATGTGAAATCTCGATGTGTGATATGCTTGAGAGATTTTTAGGTGTCTACATAACCCAACATGAACTAACGATATTTTATGAAAATTTTGAAAATTTTGAGTTACATGTTTGGTCCTGAATCGTTTTGTTCTTGCACTGCATCTGGAGAATTTGGCATCACATCTATTAGCAAAACACTACATTTGTGATCTTGTGATGCATGTGTAGTTTTTTGTAATGCATCTATCATAATCTGAATTGCATTTGATTGTGTTTTAAAATATTTTATGTTCTACTAATGATTGTTGCTTTTGCTCATTACACAAGGTTGACAACTTTTTATCTAAAATCCTAACATAGCAATTATATTTTTGAGTTGTCTATTTTGTGTATTTTTATCAATTTGTGTGTTTTCATGTTTTGTTACACAATCATTTTCTACACTACAATCGTCTTGATTTACACCATAATCATATGTACTCTACACCACAATCGTCTGCTTTTGGCATCAAATCTATCAAAGGAGTATAATTTTCATATTAATGTTTAAGTTTTATATTTTGATTCTGATAGATCAAGTTTTTGTGTTACTATTACTTTATGTCTGATTTATGGAAATCATTGGGCAAAGATCTACTTTGAAACTACTAATTCCTTTTCATTGTAGCTCATTGATAAAGACACTTTTGAAACATGCTAATGAGTTTGATGCATGTTCACTTGTCAAACACTATATACTAAAACATTGAGTCTTTACTTTTCTAGAGTAAACAATCTTTATTTGGGCTTAAAAAGAATGACTATATTTCATGTTTAGTAGATTAGTGACGCGTATGCTTCCCCACACCTTATGTGACCTTGGGAATAAAAAATGCCACTAATTTGTAGTCATGTTTACTTGAGGTGTAGTGTTAGCGTATGATCTCCCCTTGCGAAATCTAAGAATGATCATGGGGATCAAAATTTGTACTATAGTCGTTTAATTTGGTAGCGAGACTTGTCTGGGGTCCTCATCACCCTAGGTTCTAATCTCAAGCATGTTTCTTGGTAGGCTGTATAAAGGGGGAGAAAAATTTATACCTCAAGGAAAGCTAGCATCGTTCAAAGTTGATTTGTGAGATTCTTGATCCATCGAGACTTAATTTAGTGATGAAAGCGAAGGAGACCCATCCAATCTTAGGCTATTATAGATGAGCTTTTTGTTCATAGTAGACCCCTAGTACACACCTTTATTTTTAGAATCCTAGGAACCATTCAGTCATAATTTTTTTGTAGTGTAGCGTACAAGTATCAATGCACAAAGTTATTCACCATGTCCTCCCTTAAGTTGAGATATAATTTCTTTGGGTTGTTATTTATAGCCTCTCAAGGAGAGAAGGAAGGTGAGCCTATGTCGTATTAGGTCTATGTCATTGGCGTCTAGCTATCCACTTTCATACAAAAAGGTGTTTCTATCTGATTTGGTGGAGTATTTATCACTTAATTGTGAGGTAGGCCTACTACTAGTTTACACTCCTATTTGATTAGCTAAGTCGTGGTTTTTTCAATTTTCTTGAATCTATTCTCTACCAGTAACACCATTGGCCTTAGGGCCTTAAACCTTGTTACCAAGAGTCAAAGATTCATAGTTTTTTTTGTCTATGGTCTTTCATGAGTGTCTTGAGTCAAGACTTGAAAAAATAAAACACGTAGAGTCACTTAGAAAACATATTCTTAGGGAAAAATCCAAAGCACTACATCTGTTAACTTTTGTGCTACATCTATATTCTACAACGCAATTGTAGAATTTGTGTGACACATCTGTTAATTCTTGTGACACACCTATCTTTCTATACCGCAATTATCTTTTTGAACCATAACTATCAGACTTCTACAACACAACTGTGTTTAGAAAGCCCTAGAAAATTCTGCATTGTAATTGTTATTGTCACACAATTGTTGAGTTCTACAACATATTTGTTATAATTTTGTGACACAATTGTTACTTTTTGTACTATTTTTGTGTATATTATGTACCATATATGTTTATTCTTTGGTGTATTTTTTTACACAGATAAATCAGGGTTTATTTTAGAAAGTATAGAACTCAGACCTAATTTTACACTCTAACCTGAAATAAAAATAAAGTCTTTTTCTAGTTTATCCTTGCATTTTTCATCTTTTTCTAGCTTTACCTAGCTTAAATTTCATCCCTAGATTAAGCTCATCATCGCACATCATAGATTTTCATCTTAGTATTTTGAAACCAGGAAACAAACCAGATTATTGATTAGTGCATAGTTACCTTTTGAATGTCTTAAACCTCATTATTTTCTAATTACCTCACCAACAAGTAGGACCTTTAACTTGCGAGTGTAGTTAAGGTTCAACTTTTATCAAACCATCATCTTCATCAATTATCCTTCTTGAGGTTTAGGTATTTCATTTGATCACCTTGGTCCTTCATTAATTTTTGATGTATCCTCTTTTAAAGTCAAAGTTACAAAATCTATGATAATAGCATTTGCACATATCTTTCAAGAGTCAAAATTCCTAAAACATAGATTAATTTCACTCATATTGCATTCACCAAAAATCCAAAAATTCAAAAACATCAAAAATCCAAAATCCAAAAATTAAAAATCAAAATATAATATTTTATGGTTGTAACAAGATCCCAAGGAAAGAGAAAAGAAACAAGTTCCATAACTGACCATATATTTAACCCCACTAGTGTTATGCACTTTAGGTCAACATAAAATGATCAACCAACATCACAATCTCAAATTTCACCATCATTTGATGATTATACGTTAAATTATGTGGAACAAAATCTAACGAAACAAGAAATAGATGATACATTGCAAGATCCTAGGATATTGTGAATATTGGAAGAGCTCATATATGTTGATCCTAACAAATACTTCACAACACTTGCACAAAATGGAGCTAGACTCCCTCCTAACTTTGATATTTCCACTATCATAGGAGAAACATCAAATACAGTATCTCAAGGAAAAGGTGTAGTTAACACAACACCTTCATCACAGAACACCACATCACAATAGTTGAACACAAGCTTTCCACTTGGACCAACCTCACACAATACATCAACTATTAACATACCTCCCACACCCACATTTGGAAAACAAGTAGTGAACCCATTTTCCACATCTCAAACTACAATACAACAAAGAAACACACCACCTATAACTCATAATACCATAAATCAAAATCCACCTAATAAAACTCAAAGGACAAACCCTTCATTTTCAAGGTTGCAAGTAAAAATGATGTTTACTTTGTAGAACATGAACATTCCTCCAGTATGGACTTGATCATTATTTTTTGGATTAAATCAAAATTCAAACCAACAACTACAAAAACAATAATCTAATCTAAATATGATTTCCACATCTTATTTTCAATAGACCACTCCACTAATGCAATAACATAATTGAAACACACTTAATCAAAATATCAATGCTTCCATGTCAAACATGAGCTACCTAAACTCAAAACCATTTGGGCATCCAACACATTATCAAAAAATCAACACACCTCCTAGGACACCATTGCCAGTGGACATCTTAGCACAATAGTTACAAATCTTGCAAAAACAAAGTTCAAACATGTAGGTATCAGGAAACAAAAAGAACTACTCAATAGTGGACTTATGTCCTTATCCTTTTGATAGGATCATAGACATGACAACCTTCCCTACCAACTTCATTTTATCAAAATATGATAAATACAAAGGTAAGGGAGATCTTGTTGAACATGTGAGAGAATTTCACACAGCCTCTTTTGATATTGTGTATGATCATACGTACCTAATGTGACTATTTTTTCAAAGTCTTGGATAATAGGCATTTGAATCATTTTCTGACCTAACTCTTGGAATCAAGAACTGGAGTGAATTTGTGGAAAACATTGTAGCACATTTCTCATACAACATTGAAAGTGACATAAACATAATCAACTTATGTAAAAAAAAAAAGAGGATGGAGAAAAAATCACCTCATTCTTACAGAGGTGGAGAAGCCTTGCTAGAAAATGTCCATGTCGCATTCTAGAGAAGCATTTGGTACAAATATTTGTGGAAAATCTCAATAAAGAACTGATGTTTCATTTGTAAATTCATTGATAGAGTACCTTTGAAGAGGCTATTGAAAAGGCTCTCTCTATGATTAAGAATTGGATTTTTTTCAATTTAGAAAGGAAAAAACAAGTAGATGAGTGATCGGTCTACATGTGAAGTAGATTTTTGAGATTTTATGCTTACTTTGGTTTTTCCTTTATTGTCCCATCTTACGTCATACCATATTCATTATGGGAGATTTCATTTAAAATGGTTCATGACCAAATTCAACCCAACAGTTGTTGTTGGTGTTGATGGTGTGGCATCTATGAACAATGGTTCCTCCAAACAAGCAACCCCAAAAATTCATGTTGAAAGTATTCCATGAGGTATGCCTTCTAAGACTCTCGTGAATGTGGTTTTACCCACCACATAATTTGATTATGCATTTCAATGGTTAGAAATATATACTCTTATAGGGTATTTTGTTGGGAGGGCCCCCCCTAAAATCATGCTTTGAGACTAAGTTGCCAAATCAAGGCCCCTCATGGGATTCATTTCAATGGGGTCTAAAGTATCACCAAAGGGTTTTCTCTTTTTTTATTTTGTTAAAGTCAATCATGTTCAGGCCACTTTCCAACATGGGCCTTGGTATTTTTGGTTGTCTCTTTTGATTTTTCAGCCATGGTCTTGAGACTTTTCTATCTTGAATGATATGAAACTCTATATTATTGTCTAGCTTGAATTTCTAGGTCTTCCATTGCCTTGCTGGAATTTTCTCCCAATTATTTTTGTATCTCTTAGGAAATTCATTTGTGTCGAGGCCAACTATTTTTACCATTCTTGACCCTAAAAGTGGGTTTGTATTGAAGTGGATTTATCTCATGAACTCAAAGACATGATTGATATTCACATTGGCGACATTCACCACACTCAATGTGTGCTCTATCTAAATTTACCAAATACTTGTTCCTGTTGTCAATCCTCAAAGCATAAATTAAGGATTTCCCACCGGTGGTTCCAAGGGATGAGTCCCTTCCTAAGTCTCTGGACCCTCCATGAGTTGTTGAGATGTAAAAAATAGAAGAGAAGTGGATGACAATTGCTTGCAAAGGGAAGGTTGGCCCTTCTAGCAGTGAACCAAGAAATCCCTCAAAGGTTGTTGTGATACTGTAAGAAAATATGGTTTCAAACCCTTCTTTGAAGGGGAAAATGGCTATCAATTCCATCAACTTAGAGGCTATGGGTTGATGAAGCATTGTTCAAATACCTCAGCCAACCTTAGTTCCCTCTTCTCAACCATAGAGTTTTCACCACTCTCATAGCCCATTTGGGAATGCAGAGGCTAGTGAGTACATTCCTAAAAAGCACATAAGTGGGTTGTCTAGTTTTCAAAAGGATTTAGATTTTTTTTAGAATCATTTCTCCTCCTTAGAGGATGAGGATGATATACAAGAATTTTTATCATGAACTTCCTATCATGGAATGTCTGAGGTCTCACTGACCTCGCCAGGAAGTGTTCCATGTGGGATACTCGATAGTATTATCCTGGTATTGATGTTTTGTGTCTTCAAGAAATTAAGATTGCTTCTTCTATGCTCTTTGTAGTATGTCGAGTGATTTGGTTGATGGCCTAATATTTTCTTCCAAACACGATTCTGGTCATGGAGGGTTTGTCACCCTTCTTGTACAATAGTGGAATTATTGTGTGGTTGATCATGGGTCTGATCTAATGCATCAACTTGTCTGGGTCCTCATGTCAATCAAAAATCATTCTTTTGGGATCATTAATGTTTATGCTCCCAATGATGTTGTTGAAAGATCTTTTCTTTGGTGGTGGATTGCAGATTCAATGCCCCCAACCACTTGGGTTTTTTGTGGATATTTTAACATGGTTGAGGCAACCTCTGATAAAGATGGGGTAGTGCCTTTTCATTGGATAACTACAAGTGGGAGGCTTGGTTTTACATGCACAATAAATTGGTTCTTTATGATCCCCAACTCTTTTTTCCACCAACCTTAAGTTGTTTGGTATGTGTGGAGAAATTTTTGGGTGGAAAATGACAAAGTTATTAAATGGCTTGATTGTGCCATAATTACAACATAATATTTTTTCTCATTTGTCTCTTGTCAAGATATTTTGGTGATGTCTCTTCTTGAGGTCACCTTGTCAGACCACTTTCCCATTATTTTTTTAATTAATTGACAAGTGGGGCTCGAAGAGTCTTCCAAGACTCAATTTTTTTTTTAAACTTCTTTGTTGAGTCGACATCCCACATTGGCTCACATCCATAGAATTTGGAATCTAGAATATTGTCCTACTCAAAAATTGGGTGGATTGCTTGATGGAATCATGTCATTTGACGCACTTCTCACTTTCTCTGTATCTATGGTCATTATCTTTCAATCTTCAATCAATGGTCCTATGAGGCCACCACATCAAACCTTCATCAAGCCACGAAGGCTCTCTCTACCAACCCTTTCTCTCTCAATTTGAAATCCCAGGTGGCCCAACTTTAGCACTAGAAGTAAATCATCGATAATCATGTGGCTAGAGGAGCCCAAATCAATGCTAGATTTGTAAGGAAGCTAAGGTAGCGGAACAACTTCCTACACTAATCTTGAGAGGAGAAAAATGAAAAAAATTATAGATCTTTAACAATTATAGAAACTTAAATAGAAGTAATATAAATATCATGCATACCACGACATAGTGATTTATGTGGGGAAAACCCTTTTGGGAAAAAAAACCCCACACTCCAAAAGCTGCCTAATATATTATTTAGAAATCACAGAGATTATAATATACTTATAGAGAAAGCTTCTCATAGGAGTATCACCACCAGAGATCAACAAACAACACGACCACAATCAGACTTTCAGAATACATCACCGTCTACAATAGCTATAATACAATGCCCTCATAAAATAGGGTTA
>VDFB02249917.1:0-47167 GCA_007258455.2 Sequoia sempervirens
GTAGCTCAGTGCTAGAGGACTACAAATTTAGACACAAATGATAGCGTGGTGTGTTGGTGTCTCAATAGGAGCATTGAAATTTGTACAAACATAAATCATAAAGTACAATAAAAAATTGAGGGAGACTTACTAACGACCTAACAGATATAGTTTGATGTAATAACATAAACATAAAGGAACATAATGATAGTGTAACAAGAAGAATACTTTAACTAAATCTAACTATGAATTGACAAAGAAGGGTGAGGAAAGTCCACCTTCCTACCCACGAGGTGATATCATCAAAATATTCACTTAAAATAGGTCTTGCACGTAAACTATGGGAAAATGTTTGGGCTGTGTTTAGAGAACTCCCACAGTTAGTCCCCCACTTTAGTGTTTCCACGTCCACGAATAGATAATATAACAATAATTGGAGAAATGTGATAAAGAAAGATATTGAAATAGCAATACCAAACAATATGTTGAACAACAATATGCTACAATATTAAAATGATAATGTAAGATAAAAGGAAGATGAAGGGATATCACCTTCAACCATGTGCACTCAAGGAAAATGGGAGAAGGAGTGAGCTAGCAAGCTTTCAAAAGATCTGCATTACTGCAACAACAAGCAGAGTGAGCAAACAAAACACCAACTTGTAGCTTCAATGGAGGTGGTAGAACTTGAGAATGTTGTGAGAAGAGTGTAGAAGACTAAAATGAATCAAGAGAGATCTAGAGAGAGAGTGAAAAAATGGAAGAGGTCATCATTTGAAGTTGAAAATGGAGGCACAAGAGTTGTTCAAAGTCCATCCAAAGGGAAAGAGACGTTACACTTCGCATCCAATGGAGGAGTGTAACACCTTTGTAGATTCTAGATGTGAGAATCCTGTCAGGATGGTTGTACGTTGTGTAGACATCCACGCATCACACTAGCGTCCCAAATAGAATATCCCACACCAACATGAAAAAAAGCTACCAAATGGACAAAAAATGGATGAAGAGCATGGAATTACATTATCGGACTTAATTCTCTAAGGTAGGAGGTATGTAAATGTGGAATTTGTGATGGGGTGCAAATTCATGCCATTACATTTTTCCACCACTTTAGCGAGCATAAGTGCCAGTGAATGCATGGTAAAGTAGAGAGAAAGCTAAGAAATGTATACTTGAATCATCAAGGAAGTAGACCGCAATCTGACACACTCGAATGCATAGGAAGAGGAGATGGCTCCATAGATACTCAGCCCGAAGGAGAGTTGAACAAATGCACTACAGGCCCTTATACCTATGAAAGGTAAAGAAAAGGCTCTATAGGTACCCAGTCCTATAGAGGAGGCACCACAAGTGCTCAGTCCTAAGGGAGGCTAGATGTGAAAAGGCTCCATAGAGTTTGATAGGCCCTTGCAAGTGCTTAATCCTACAAGGAAAGCTCGAGGTGCTCAGAACTCCAAGCTTGATTGAAAAAGTAGCTTCACAAGTGCTCGGTCTTGCAAAGAAACATGTTAATCTGTAGACAAAACATGCTAAATAGAAAATATCCATGCAGGAAAATAGACAACCATACATATAATCAAAAATTGAAGGAGAAGATTTCAAATGGGTCCCTCAGGAACCCTTCAAAAGAGAGTGGTCTGCTCAAGGGACATTTTGTTTGAAAGGAAATGACATTTTTCACAAATGATTCTAATATCAAGGAATCCTTCTAAAAGATCTCTTTCATCAAGGAATTCAAAAGAAATAATACTCCCTCACAAGGGAAAGTTTCCAAACTTCTTCATCAGAAAAATTACTCCCTTCTCAAAGGAAAATTTTTAGATTCTTTCTCTACGAATCCATTTCAAAAGAAAAATTTCACTAGGGGTCCTTGTTGTAGAATATAGTTTTTTTGAAAAATAAGAGATTTTCAATGATGGATTCATTGGTCACTGAATACACCTTTTTGAAATTGAAGCAGTATGATAGCCCCACCTTAGGATGGTGCGTGTTGAACACAAAGGCACGCGACATCTTAAGGAGAGAGAAGAAAGTGGTGTTGTGGCCCATGATACATGACAGGATGTAATCATGGAAATGTTGTTGCACACATGAGAGACAACACATAGGCACCGCAACATCATGAAGAAAGCAAAGAAGAGAGAAAGATGAAAAGGAAACATAAGAAAAGACAAAGACATCAAGAGATAGGGGATCTAATATTTCAGGGACAAAACTGCTCATTGATATAGATTGATAGATATAATATAATAATATATATGAACTATCATCAATGGAACCTACTATTAGATCATAAAGAAGGGTACATGAAAGAAAAATAAAAATAAAAAATTGGGTCAACATGGAAGGAAGGCCTAAATGCCCCCAGCACTTTGCATCATCCCCAATTGTCAAAAGTCAAGGCACAACAAATAAAAGAATGATGTAACACAAAGAAGAAGTTTATGACACAAAACACTCTTGTATCTAAGTACCTACAAGGGAAACAAGGGTCCTCTAGGAACACATAAAACAAGCATAGGGGAAACACAACACACACACAAATCTAATCTACAAATAAAGAAGAGGTGCCCTCCTAGTCCTCATCAACCAAAAGGTTGTCGAAATCTCCCAATCTAGATCATTATAGGGAGAGGGTGGATGAGCCTGCAAGGGCAGGATAGCAAGGGGAGCACTCTTTGACTCTCCTACGACAAGATCCAAGGAAGAGAGCCCCTCGAGGTCTTCTTCACTCAACTCTTGTGAGGTAAATGTCATTGATTTCACAAAAATCACTGATAGAGCCTAGACATCGTCCACTGAGTTGAACATGCACTTAATGGGAGTTCCATGTTTCAAATGAGTGGGCGACAAAGGAGGCACTTGAGATCCACTTCTGACCTCACCGAAAGACTCGGGGGTAGTGACAAACTTAGGAGACACCAAAGCTACCTTTGTCACTAGGATAGCACAAGCCAAAGCAGAACCCCCTCTTGAAGAGGGAGATCCTTTCTTCTAACCCCCATTAGAAGCAAGGTCATCCTCCAACTTGCACTTCATCAAAGGGTGTGGAACCCCCCAAGAGGAAGTAAAAGGAGAGGAAGAAGAGGAGAGAACCACAGTGGACACCATCGAGGTATTCAACATATCCATGGGCTTAGGAAAAGGTAGGATGTACGGAAGGGACATCAAGAGAGGAGGCTCAACCAAGGGAGAAATGACACTTGCACCATTTTAGGGTGAGGAGCATCTGCTCTCGCAGGGGGAGCCAAAAGCAAGATGGAGGTGACGAGAACCAAAGTAGAAGGGGTGGAAGAGGATGGAACAATAGGAGACACTGAAATAGGAGCTGCGGGTTCCCCTTCCACCTTCTACAAAGTAGCCTGCTCAACAACCAAAGCCTTCCTCTGATGCTTACACTCATGTGCAAGGTAGTTTCTTCAACTCCAAGAGCTGGAAGCTACAACTTGAGGAGGAGCAGGAGGCTCCTATTCTGCCATGGGAGTGTCCATCACAATCCTCGCTGACAGAGGGAGTGACTCCTGGATAGAGATATGAGGAAGTGCAGGAAAAGAGGAAACAACTGATGAGGGAGTAGATTCAAGCACCTCAGTTACGAGCCTCTTCCCATTCGCTACCCTAGGGGTAGGAGCAGTAGGAGGCCACACAGGTCAAGATGTAGAGACAACTCCATGGGGACCCTTCCCCTTACCATAAACAATGGGCCAAGGAACCATGGGTAAGATGGGAAGGTCGAACACTTGACACTTGGCCTTCCGCCAAGTGGGCACCATTGGACTCCCCATGAGATGCATGAAGGTGGAAGTTTAAGGTGCCACAACAAGGTGAGATGTGGAAGCAAACAAAATAGTAGAAGAAGAGGAAGGCTCTTGAGCTTGAGTAGACTTCCCCTTCCCCTTCTGTGAGGAAGATGCAACTTGCTATTGTGCTATCATAGAGGCCTTAACCAAAATAGCATAAGGGGAAGGAGGATAGGTCACTTTCGATGCTATGCCCCCATTCTTGTATTATACATAAGTGCAATACAATAGGTCCATCCTTGGAGGAAGCAAACCAATAAGGGAAAACCATAAGTGATCTAACGAATAGGCCCCACATGACACCAGGGGTTTATACCTAGTGTTGTGCATGATGTGCACTGAGCCAGGTCATGAGAGAACTTCAAAAATTTATGGATCAATGAAGGGACTGCATTCATGGAAACTAGCCAAGGAATTCCTAGCTTCACTTTGAACAAGTTAGACTCTTGGATAATATCGAAAAGGGAATTCACAGTTTTGCACCCTACCAAGACTGAAAGGGTGATGGAACCAACTACGGGGATGAAAATCCCATCATGCATATGTATCATGCTCTTAGATTCATCGTACCCATCTTTATTTAGAAATTTAATTAGCATAATCTCCTCTATAATAACATTAACTCGGCACGTAGGATCAATGAGAACACCAATCATGGTATTCCTATTGATACGAGCGAGAATGTACAAAGGAGAGGGTTTTCTATTCGCATTCATAGGCAAGTCCTGCAATGTAAAGGTTATATCAAGAGACCCATTCACATGCTGCATAGATGGGATGGGAAGATGAATGAAAGAAGCCATCTTCTATGTACACCGAAAAATAATTTCTTAGAAGACCCCAAAGGTTTAACAATCAGATAGTGACCTACTCTATAGTTTTCTTCACAATGTTTAGGGACTCTTCTAACTATGTTGTTAGGGGTTGTAGGTTGGGTTGCAAGGCTAGGCACCTTGCAACACACACACCTACAACACACCTAGAACACGAGAGAAGATTCCTTCAACACTACACGAGAAAACCAAAATAGTTCATGTCGAGTGCACCAAAATGTAGAGGAGGGGGATCAACTGCTCAAGACCCTAGGTCTTAGGAGGATCTGGGTAAACCCTCAAATGCTCCCAAAAAAATTGGGTTTTAAGGGGTTCGCTTGAAGGGGGGTTCACATGAACCCAAAAAGGGGTTCGATCGAACCCCCTGCGCCCCCCCCTCCTCGTCGAGTGAATCCCTTTGTGATGTCATCCATTTTTGACACATTTTTTAAAGGAAAAAAAGGGAAAAATGCAAAACAAGGGGGTTCAAGTAAACCCCCTTCGCTTGAAGGGGTCAAGGGAAGCTTGCTCGAACCCCCCCTTTTTTTTTCCTTTCTGACCTCAAGTTGAGTATGAAAATGAAGGAAACTTCACAGACCCAACTAGATGATGGTAGTCCTCAGAATGAGCTATCTATCAAATATAATTTTAATATATTTTGGTTTCATTATGTATTTTCTTTTAGTTTAATTAAACATAGGTTTTTCACCAAAAAATCAAGCTCTCTGTTTTGCACATGTAGAAAAATAGTAGATTATCAAAAAAAATTCTAAAAAATATGTTCGAGCTAGGTATTGATGTCATTGATCAAACAAAAGAAAAAATTGAATTTTGATACACACAAAAAAAATTATGGTGTATATGGTATGCCTATGTCTAAATTGTAATTGGTTTGACTTCAAAACTAAATTAAGAAAAAAATATTCAATAAACCACTACGAAACCAAATGAATGTGCTAGATATTGTAGCTACAAAGCTAAATTCGAAAAAATTAGAATTTTATCCTTCATAGAAATTTTTTTATGTTGTTTATGGTGAATATCACTCTTTAAAAATGGTGTTTACTATTAAAAACTAGTTTTCAAAGGAGATGAAAAAGAAATGCAATTTGATTCCAATTTTTTTTAAATTATATTTAGAATCTACAAAAAAATGTCAAAAATCACTAGTTTGCATCATCTTCAAATTCCTCATGGTTTAGTAGCTATAGGTACCCGAAAGTGAAGATTTAGTTAAAAAAATCAATTCAATGTCTAGTTTGACCAAAA
This sequence comes from Sequoia sempervirens, assembly GCA_007258455.2. Classification (NCBI taxonomy): domain Eukaryota; kingdom Viridiplantae; phylum Streptophyta; class Pinopsida; order Cupressales; family Cupressaceae; genus Sequoia; species Sequoia sempervirens. The sequence continues at coordinate 5,861 of VDFB02249917.1, forward strand.
ATTGTAAACCAATATTGTGGGATCACCTATCTAGAACAATAGGCTACCATGATCTACCTCAAGCTAATGGAATGTTTCTTGAGAGTTTAAGGTTTAGAGGCTGAAAGGAAGAACAACTAGGTTGTTGTCCTTTAACAAACCTGATTGTTTCAGGAAGTTAGGTGAGCAAGTTTCCAGAGTCTAGACTATGACTTGGGCAGCTCACTGCCGGAGGACTACAACGTGAGACACAAACGATAGTGCAACATGCTGGCATCTTAGTAGGGGCACTGGCATTCGTACAGACATAAAGCAAAAGTACAGTAAAAAATTGAGGGAGACTTACTAATGACCTAACAGATATAGTTTGATATAATAACATAAACATAAAGGAATATAATGATAGCATAACAAGAAGAATAATTTAACTAAATATAACTACGCATTGAAAAAGAAGGGTGAGGAAAGTGCGCCTTCCTACCCATGAGTTGATATCTTTGAAATATTCACTTCAAATAGGTCTTGCACAAAAAATATGGGAAAATGTTGGGGTTGTGTTTAGAGGACTGCTGCAGTCAGTCCCCTACTTTGGTGTTTCCACCTCCACAAAAAACTAATATAGAAACGATTGGAGAAATGTGATAAAGAAACATATTGAAATAACAATACCAAACAATACATTGACCAACAATATGCTATGATATTAAAACGGTAATGCAAGATAAAAGGAAGATGGAGTGATATCACTTTCAACCAAGTACATTCAAGGAAAATAAGAGAAGAAGCGAGCTCACAAGCTTTCAAAGATCCACCTTTCCGCAACAAGGGGAGTGAGCCAAAAAAATACCAACTTGCAACTTCAATGGTGGTATAACTTGAGAATGCTGTGAGAAGAGTGTAGAAGACCAAAATGAAGCAAGAGAGATCTAGAGAGAGAGTGAAAGAATGTAAGAGATCATCATTTGAAGGTGAAAATGGAGGCAAAAAAGTCATTCAAAGTTGGTTCAAAGGGTAGGAGATGTTACACTTCACGTCCAATAGATGAAGGGCATGGAATTACATTATTAGACTTAATTCTCTAAGGTAGGAGGTATGTAAATGTTGAATTTACGAGGGGGTGCAAATTCACACCATTACAGTTAATGACTTTGTCAGAGGAACAACCACTTCCCCAAACTCCATAATCCAAGCACTTTGCCAACATTCACTAACTTGTCCTTCATTGCATACCTGACTGCTACTATACATTCAATATTTTCTAAGTACTAGATACCCAACTATCAGCAAACTCATTGATGCTCATTGTGTATCTAGATACTAGAACCTTAACTTCCAAGAGTGGCTTTTGATGTTATTCTAAAGGAGATCATTTCCATGAAAATTTAATTAGGAAATCTTGACAATGCTGCTCTTATGGCTTGAAATCTAGTTTGTTTTATTTGAAATCCTATGGTGCTACCCTAAGTCTCCTTGAGAAAAGAATAGGGTTACGAGGTTTTTTCATAACTATCTTCTTTTCTCTTTTTTTTTTTAAAAAGTGTTTTGATAGAGTTTTAACACATTATGTAGAAATTTAATAGTATGTAACAACAAAGGATTTCATAGGGAAACAAATAATATTTTCTTCAAAAATTTCAAAAATATTTGAAATCCCTAACATCACAATGCATACCTAACGAGATATGTGGATAGAGGCATTCAAAGATTGATTCAACATGCCTTACCCATTGAACCTAATCTCTGTTCTATTAGGGTTAGAGATGGAAAATATCTAACAATTAAATGTAGATTTAATTAATAAATAGAGAAACTAAAACACACACAGAATAAATCATAACACAGAAATTTAACGTGGTTCACCCAATCTGGGCTACATCCACCAAACCACAGACATCCAATACTTTTATTATCCAGTGTAAAACTTATTACAATCTTGCAAATAATCACGTTTTTCATCATACTATAATACCCCTCCGAACCCCTTTTTAACAAGCTTAGAAGCTTCCAGATTTTGGGTTCTACAAAATCGGATTTTTCCTTTTTCGTTGATTTTCCCTTTTTCGATGATGATGCAAAAAAGTAGGAGGAAAATTTTTCTCGGGGGCTCCCACCCTCGAACCCCTACTTTTCAAGGGCTGCCACCCCCGAACCCTCGCCTGGGGCCTGGCCTGGCCTCGAACCCGGCAAGGATACATGCCAGGGTGTACAGTATACCATGGCCTATACAATATAGCATGATCAGTCGCTACATACCAACAATCTCCCACTTGGAGACTGATCATGCTCCATACCAACACAATCTCCCACTTGGAGACTGATCAAGCTCCATACCAACACAATCTCCCACTTGGAGACTGATCCTGGATGACACTGCTGCAATTACAGCTCCCACTAGAAATAAGTACCTTGGACCCTGCTGCTTTGTTATACTTAAATTCAACCTTGAAGGCCAACTAAAGCTGAAGAGGAGCTCAACTTCTCCCTTGTCACCTCCTTTGTAAACATATCAGTTGGATTGACATCTATATGTATCTTGTCCAGCTTGACCTGTCCATCCTCCAACACCGATCGAATGAAATGATATCTCAACTGTATGTGTTTTGTTTTAGAATGCAAGGAAGAATTCTTTGCAAGATGTATAGCACTATGGTTGTCTGTAAACAAGTAATTTCTAGCCTGTTTTTTTCTCAACTCATCCATGAAAAGTTGCAGCCATATCATCTCCTTTGCTGCCTCTGTTGTAGCAACATACTCCGCCTCTGTGGTGGATAAAGCAACCACCTTTTGCAATCGAGAAATCCAACTCACTGTTGTCCCACCAATTGTAAAAACATAACCTGTGGTACTCCACCTGGTATCTATATCCCCTACCAAATCTGAGTCAACATAGCCTTTTAAATCAATATTAGAGCCTTCAAAACATAAACAATTATTGGATGTACCTCTCAAGTACCTAAGAATCCATTTTAGCACATTCCAATGCTCAACTCTGGGATGACTCAAATACCTGCTAACAACTCCTACAACATGTACAATATCCGGTCTCGTGCATACCATGGCATACATTAATCTACCTACAGCTGAAGCATATGGTACCTTGGACATTTTTTCTTCCTCCTCTTGTGTCTTTGGACACATATCCTTAGTCAATTTAATATGACTAGGCAAAGGTGTGCTGAAAGCTTTTGCATTCTCCATATGAAATCTTTGCAACACATTTTCAACATAATTAGCCTGAGATAAAAACAATTGTCTGTTTTTCCTATCTCTATGAATTTATCTCTATGAATTTTCATACCAAAGATTTGCTTTGCTGCCCCCAAATCTTTCATAGCAAAAGATTATGCTAACTGTTTTTTTAGCTCACTTATGTGATCCATGTTAGATCCTGCTACAAGCATGTCATCAACATATAAACATAAAATAATGTAGTTGTCATTATCCAACCTCTTAAAATAAAAACAATGGTTAGAATTACACCGACTGTAGCCTTGCTCAGTCATAAAACTATCAAATTTCAAGTACCATTGCCGAGGTGCTTGCTTCAAGCCATATAAAATTTTCTTCAATCTGCACACTAGTTTCTCCTTACCTTTGACCTCAAATCCTTGTGGCTGGTCCATATATATTTCCTCTTCCAAATCACCATGGAGAAAGGTTGTTTAACATCAAGCTGTTCTAAATGCAAATCTTTAGCAGCCACAATACTTAAAACAATACGAATAGAAGTCATTTTATCGAAATTTGGAGAAAAAGTCACCATCAAAATCAATACCCTTTTTTCTGGCAAATCCCTTTACAACTAATCTGGCTTTAAATCTTTTTCTTACCTCCATCCTCCTCTTTCAGCCTATAAACCCATTTGTTTGGTAAAGCCTTTTTACCTGCAGGCAGCTTGCATAATTCCCAAGTCTGATTTTTCAACAAGGAGTCCATTTCTTCTTCCATTCCATGCTCCCCGAACCTTGGTATCCACGCATAGCTTCATCATATTATTACTGTTTTCACCGGCATCCGGTTAACAAAATAGTATACAAAGAGGGAGAGTCTTTACAGGAGGTCCTACTTATCCTTGAAGATTGTCTAGGGGAGTTTTGTGGTATTTGTTGATGTTGTTGTTGCCTAGCATGAGGAACCACTGAAACATCATTATTTGGAGTATCATCCAACACTACATAATATTTTTCTTTCTTCTTATGCTGAAGCAACGGATCTTTGTACAACACTTTCTCATTGAATATGACATCCCTGCTTCTCACAATTTTTTGATTTTTAAAATCCCAAAGCCTATAACCAAATTCATCAATGCCATATCCAACAAATATACATTTCTTTGATTTTGCATCAAGCTTGGTTCTATTTTTCAGAATCTACATGTGCAAATACTTCACAACTAAAGGTTTTGAGAAAAGAATAACTCACCTTCTTACCTTTCCATGCTTCCTCTGGAATACCACAACCCAAAGGATTAGAGGGACCTCTATTAATTAAATAAACAGCAATGTTTACAGTCTTTGCCCACATTTTAAAAGACAGCCCATCATGCAATCTCATAGTTCGTGCATGCTCCATTATTGTTCTATTCATGGCTTAGCCCTCCATTTTTCTGTGGAGTCCTTGGAACCGTTTTCTACCTATGAATACAATTAGAGGAACAATAATATGCAAACTCTTTGCTGCAATACTCACCACCATTATTAGATCTGAGATATTTTATCATTTTACCCATCTCATTCTCAACCAAGCTTCTCAATTTTTTAAAAGTTTCAAATACATCAGATTTCTACCTAAAATAAATCCATACCTTCTAGTTGCATCATCAATGAATGTAACATATCTGAGAGCACTTAGGAAGATACGAGCTGGTCCCCATACATCGGATGTACAAGCTCCAATTTCTCATCTTTCTTTTTGCTTCCCATCCTTGAGAAACTGCCTCTCTTTTGTTTCCATGCACACACAACTTTCCGCAATCCATATTAACACATTTTAGACCTAGTAAAAGAGCATTATTTGAGATGAAATTAACAAAGCACCTTTTTGCACTCATATGCCCAAGTCTATTGTATGCCACCCGATTAGCTTGTTCGAGAGTCCACATAATTGTATGATCTTCTACGCTGAAGCGCAACAAAGCGTTCCTAAACATTGATCTTTTCCATAACAATTAAAGTAGAAGGAACAGTATAACCTGTACAAAGATATAAGGTTCCTACTTTCACACCTTTTGCTACCACTAAGGCACCCTTTGTGACCTTCCAATTTTTATCACTAAATGTAACAATACAACCTTCATCATCTAGTTGCCCTGCTGAAATTAAATTTCTACTTAACTTTGGAACATGCCTTACCTCACATAGTAGCCAATGATTCCCATTCTACAACTTAATCTTGATTCTTCCCTTTCCAACAATCTGACAGGGTTCATTATCTCCTAAATAAACCAGCCCAAAATCCCCTTGGACATAATCAAGAAAATAACTTCTATGGGAGGTAGCATGAAATGAAGCCCCTGAATCTAACACCCAAGAATCATCGGCATTATCAAGGGAAAGAATCAAAGCATCCTCATCAGATTTATTACTTACCACATTTGCCTCTTTACTTCCTTTCTGTCTCCTTTATTTTTTTGAGACCAGCAATCTTTCTTCAGATGACCCGACTTACCATAGTACCAGTAATCCCTCTTGTCTCTAGATTGGGACCTTTTGTCCTTTGATTTTTACCTCATGACTTCCCATGATTTCCCGAATTGTTCCTCTCCTTTGTTACTTCCTTTGCATTCAAAACATTTACTTTGATGTGGATGTTCCACGAGCTTTTTCCTATATGGATTTCGCTCAAAATAGCAATTGACAACATCATCAAATTTTAATGTATTCGAACCAGAAACAAAATTACTAACAGCCATTACCAAGCTATTCTAGCTTTTAGGAAAAGAACATAGAATCAAAAGAGCCCTAACTTCTTTCATCAAATTTTACTTTACAAGAGTTAATTGACTGGTGCCTTAAACTCATTTAAATGATCAAGAATCAATCTATCTTCTACCATTATATTAAATAAACGCTTCATAAGAAATACCTTACTAAGCGTAAGGCTTTTTCATAGGTCTCTCGCCGTGGTTTCCATCAACTCTGAAGTTGTCTTTGCTTTTGTAATATTGAACGCCACCATTTGTGCGGGCATAAACGAATATTGCCAAGAGCCTTTCTATCCAAAATCTCCGTCCTCATCAGACATTGCTCGGGTTTCTTGGTTTTCCCTTCCAATGGCTGCCATAAATCCTTCTGATAGAGATAGTCCTCCATCTGCATCTTCCATAGCTGATAGTTCTGCCCATTAAACTTCTCAACCTTCTTACCCTTGTCTACCATTGCTCCCACTCAACCGTGAGACCTTCCTACAGATGATAATCGAAACACAACCCGCTCTGATACCACTTGTGAGGGTTAGAGATGGAAAATATCTAACAATTAAATGCCGATTTAATTAATAAATAGAGAAACTAAAACACACACAAAATAAATCATAACACAGAAATTTAACGTGGTTCACCCAATCCAGGCTTCATCCACCAAACCGCAGCCATCCAATACTTTTATTATCCAGTGTAAAACTTATTACAATCTTGCAAATAATCGTGTTTTTCATCATACTATAATACCCATCTGAACCCCTTTTTAACAAGCTTAGAAGCTTCCAGATTTTGAGTTCTACAAAATTGGATTTTTCCTTTTTCGTTGATTTTTCCCTTTTTCGGTGATGACAGTATACCATGGGCTATATAGTATAGCATGATCAGTCGCCACATACCAACATGTTCTGCCTTGCAACATGGATAGAAAACTAAAGTCTCTACAGAAAAATCGTTCAAGACCATTCAATCCAAAAACCCTAAGACCTCTCCCTATTACGTGAGTTAAACAAAACTAAAAATTTCTCTAACTTTGGTGTCTAGAAGACTTGGCTAATTTTCTTGTTTTTTTCCCTTTTTACCAAGCCTTTATTCAACACCCATGACTTAACAAAAAAAAATTCTTAACTATTGGGCTTCAAACAATTACATGGTGATAAATTATCAACAGTTAGTGCATCAGATGCAAAATTTTCCATAAAAAGAAATGATCAACAATCAGAAAGAAAATATAAGATAATTGACAGTGAAGAAGAGGAGCGTGATATTTAGTTAAAAAAAAATACAATTCTCAGGAGAAGCTGGTCCATTGGACTTGAAAATGCTACGTTATAACTTAGTTCCTTTCTCTTGATATGAATTAAAGAAATTTTATTTTTCTATTTTCTAGAAAAAGCTATAGTTTGTTCTCTCTATTCACTTGTATCCATTTTTATGTTCCAAGATTCACATCTTCATCATGGATAAGTGATTTGTTTTTCTCCTTCTTATTCTCTTTATGAGATGATTCTTATATTTTAAGTGGTGGTGGTTTCCATTTCTTAAGTATGTTCGGAGATATATGAGTATGAAAAAAAGTGCAAGCAACATAAATGGATGATGTTGTAGGTGTGGTCCAACTGAGCTCACTGATAATATCAAGAATATTAATCAATTTATTGAGGCCTATCAACCATTTCAAGTTTAAAAAGAAGCCTTGGATTTATCACTTGATGGTGAATGAGGGCATCCAAAATGTCATTCATATTGTCTTCTGGTTGATTGATGAATATACAAGAATTGCAAGTAGCATATAGTGTATTCATTAAGTGTCCTAGCAATGGCAGTGGGTGGCAATGCCTATTGAGGATATTTCTCAATTGACATCTCCTTGATGCATCATGGTGCTGGTGCTCATAACTAGTAATGTAGTTACATTATATTTTGCCATTGTATCTCTACATTAAACATAAAGGAGGGGTAAATTTTTTATTAAAACAAGAAGTACAAAGCAAGGGCGTTACATGGCCCTATCAAGCTCCACCAAGTAATCCAACTAGTGAGACAAATCTGGGGGTAACTTACCCCGGTCCACCAAATTCCAATCATGAATATGATTAGAAGCCCATTTAGCCAGACAATCAGCAACAACATTCCAATCTCTAGGAATATGAGTAAAAGTAACAAACTCCAATGAAGCACAAAGATTAAGAATCTGTTCAACAATCAAAGCCAAATGCCAACTATCATCCTCTAAATGCCACCTATTCAACAAGTTCACTACAACTTGAGAATCAGACTCACATATGATCCTGCGCCACCCCAATTGAAATCCACGCTCCACAATAGATAAAATGGCCTAAGCCTCCATTAAATTATTAGTGTGAAGACCCTTATACATAGAGAAGATAAACTGAACATCTCCAGAGTTGTCTCGACCAACACCACCAATACCAGCATGACACGAGTTTCCCTGAGAAGAGCCATCTGTGTTGATTTTAAATATTCCCTGAGGAGGGGGAGGCCATCTCCCCTCCCTATTCACCTTTGGAATAGGATGTCTACATCTATTCTGCATGAGCTATCATTGCAGAGGAGGAAGATGAAGACGATTACAACAACCAACTTCATGGGGGTCCACTGAAGCAGAAAAATCACACTTAGCTGCAACATTTTCTCCCATAGAATGCAGAATTTTCCACCACAAGTGAGGGGCCCCCAACATCACATCCTAAAAAATTTGAAGATTCCTCTCCAACCAAAGGTTCCAAATAATAAAGGATGGGCCAAGAGCCCAAGCAGCTTGAAGGAAGGAAGTAGAAACTGGGGCCCTACCCCACTGATCCACAAACTCAGCCAGCAAAGAAACATGCCAACAGAGCATATTCCACACCCTCCACCAAAAATGCCAAATCTCCCTAACATAGGAACATTGAAAAAAGAGATGGGAGACACTCTCCTCACAGTTACGACACAAAACAAAAAATAAAGGGCCTTGGAAACCCCACTTGCAAAGGTTATCCCAAGTAAGACACCGGTTATGAGCCACTAACCACATGAAAAAGTTTCCCTTGGGCCATGAAAACTTGTACCAAACTTGCTTCCACCAAGGGACCTCACCATCCCCAAATAACTGCCTACTAAGTTGCTTATAATCAGCAGACACATAGTACTTCCCAGACAAATCAGAACCATCCCAAGCTAGGACATCAAGTCCCCTCAAAGAATTACAAGCACAAGAAGCCAGAAGCTGAGCTAACTCTCGCCTATCCTCCTTAGATCCCCCAGGTGGCCACTCAAAAGGATGCTTCCAACGAAAGCTAACAAATGAACCACTATGTTGTGCAACCTTATAATTCTCAACAGTGTCCCAACCAACCATAGTAAAAACATCAAAAAGGGACTGGAGGTGAGGAAAAGAAGAAATAATAGATGGGTGACCATCCCAAGAATCTAACCAAAACAAAGCTTGTGATCTCGAATGACAAATCCAAAAAAGCATTCACTTAATCAAATTTTCCCCCACTTTCAAAGTTTGCCAAATCATAGAACCACTCCCCTCTAGAGAAAAATGAGGAACCTCAACAAAAGGAACAACCTTAAGATATTTATGATTGAGAATCCAAGCCCATAACTGGTGTTGATTGGTACACCAATGCTAGTAAAGCTTAGCAGCAAGAACTTTCCCGTTCAAAATAGCAAAACGTAAACCAAGACCACCATCCTGCTTTGGTCTACACACAAATTCCCAATTAACAAGGCTCCACTTAGTAGACTACAAGTTACCACTCCAAAGAAATTGACGTGAGAGAGCATCAAATTCCTTAAGGAAATACGTAGGACTCACTTGAACAAAGCATTTGTAGATGGGCAAGGCTTGAATGATTGACTTGAGAAGAGTCACTCTAGCCACTGCAGACAACCACCGATGAGTCCAATGAGTAACCTTTCACCTCAGCTTATCAAGCAACAACTGCCAGGAGGACCTCGACTGTTGACCAATAGTAAGAGGAATACCCAAATAGACAAAGGGAAGAGACCAATTTGAAACCGCAAAATAGTTGCAATCCACCGTTGAATAACCTATGGACTATTAAAGAAGAAAATAAAAGACTTCTGCTCATTAACTTTCTGACCCAAAGCAACAAGGTAGATATCCAGATCCTACCTAAAGGATTCAACTTCCCGAATGTGAGCCATCCCCATGAGAGAAGTGTCATCCACAAACTGGAGATGAGAGAGTGGTGGTAGACCCAAACCCCATTGCTAGCCCTATATCAAGCCTTGAGAAACCCAGAGTTTAAGAAACCGGCCCAGCCCCTCCACCATAATAATAAACAAGTACTACATTGTTTACTACCTTTTATGTAAATTTTCTTTTTGTTGGTATGACTACCATTATGGCTACTATGGGCTACCATTATCACCTGCAGTTAGAGTAGTTGTGTATTTGTGGAGCACCCTCTTCCTATTTGTTATTTACCAATCTCTTTATCATTCCACTTTTAATTTCAACATACCTTATTGAATAATATGGTGCACCATTCTATTGTATTTGAGATTGATTGCAAGTTTCATTTTCTTTTACTAAGTACAAAAACAAAAATTTCATTAATGAAGCATTCTAAGTTGTAAATAAATCAGTTTCTTGTATCTATGGGATGCAAACAAATTCTCCCTGCTAGAGGATGATCACAAGAGTATTGCCAAAAGATAAAATTTTGGTCTCTTTGTGCAACTCTTTTCTTCAATTTCAAAGGGAAAACAATGTATTATGTCCTTTTTACAATACAAGTATATTTGCACATGGATCCTATTTGACATTTCTTCAACAATACCATTTGAGGCAATTAGTTTTATATTTAAAACGAATCTTAGATCAAAATTAGCTTATGGCGTTCTTAATATGTTGTGGCCTTGGCATTTAAGGAGGGTCAATGCTCTTTTTGCAAGATACTCTCCTCTACTCGTTGATGTGGATCACCTTCAATGAAGACTTCTATGTTTTATTGGTTTAGTTCTCTGCTCAATTTTTTTAAGGATTTTGTTTTACTAAATATAGTAGTTTGTAACTTTTTTCAATTGCTCTTTTTTTTGTTGGGGGAATAAGTGAACAACTATTAACTAATTTCTATTTTTAGTTTAGAAGGTTAAAATAGAGGTAAATGCATGTTTTTGGGATTTAGTGGTTAGTTTTTAGATCTTGGGGATTAGAATAGATAGATTAGAGGCTAAGTGAAAGCTTCAACTTTCTAGAAAATAACAGGTCATTTTCTTCATTTTGATGGTTCATACAGTTGGTTTTCCTTAGTATATCTCTGTTGTACATACTGCTTGAGGTTATGTAATGTTGTACTTCTATTTTTTTTTTGGTGATTTGTGTTCTTTGTTTGTCTATCTATGACATAAAAAAAATAGTAGGTTAGAGTAAGGAGTGCTTACATCATTTTGGTATAAGAGAAAACCATAATTACCTAGAGGGTAGCCCATGTGAAATGGGGATGAAGAGGTAGGATGGATGCAAGATGGAGAGGAGATATAGATGATGAATTAATTAGAAGTTTAGAGGCCCTTAAAGTTTGGTTGCCTCATGAGGATTCTAAGGAAGAACTTGAAGTTCAAAGGGGTTGGGTTGGAGCCATAGACCCCATGGAAAGGCTTATTGAAGATATAGCCAAATAAGGAACCAAGGTTAAGGTTAAAGTACCTAATTTTAAAGGTGAACTATGTATAGAAGTGTTCATGGATTGGATTCAAGAGTTAGAGAAATACTATAAGATGAAGGGAATTGAGGAAACTAATCCATGAAGGGTCAAGGTTGCAACATAAAAAATGAAGTCTCATGTTTCTCTTTAGTGGGAGAATCTCCAAAATGTTAAGACAATACAAGGGAACGAGAAAATCCAAATGTGGCCAAAGATGCTATAACACTTGAAAGATAAGTTTATGTTTGATTATCAACTAAAATCTTTTTAAAGAGTTTTAAAATATTAAATAGGAGCCTACAATACAAGCTTACACTGAGGAATTTCCGAGGTTGCAAATGAGGACTAATTTACAAGACTATTCTAAGCATGCAACAAAAAGATACATCAATAGGCTTAAATTTCAACTCCAAGATAAGATAGCCCTACTTAAAGTGAACATTGTGGGTTGTAACACACCCATTGTTCTACTCAATAATTTTTCTAAGTTTTACCCACAAGTGAATAGTTTATGCATCTATCAACAAGAGCACTAAAATTTTCTTTTCTTTTCAATAATAAATGCACCACTTGAAACACATCCTTTCCAAAATTTTCTATTGCATATACAAAGAATGTTTTCAATAATATAAGCATGAATTAACTTTACATAAATATATTCAAGATAACGTTTCACATTTAAATTTTCATATAGATGGACACATGACAAGCTTACAAGAACTAGAAATACAAATAGTCCAAAATGTCCTCCCAAATCTTGGCCACCAACTGCATGAGGAGAAGCATCACTCAAGTTCTTTTCCACCAACCATGGACTAACTATAGTCCTCTGTACATCTACCAAACTTGGTAAGATGGCCCTCCCTTTGACAAAGAGATTGGTTTGGTAACCTCATCCTTCAAATAGCCTTTTCTGAGCATAGTGATGTGTCCTAAATAGCTAGAGCTTACCATAAAGTTAACCTCTATTTCTATGATATTCTCAGCCTAGTATGTACTTGGATCATAGTGAATTGACAGTGTAGACAATGGCTACCTACACTAATTTGGCCAAAGATTCAACACCCAGTACTTCGAGTGAGGGCCATCTATATTCACCACTACAATTGCTCAATTTTTATTGACCATTAGTATTCTATTCTATTCTATTTTAGGTGATTCCCTTTCTCATGGATTATCCTAACCCCATGAATAACCTATCCATTGACTCACATTAGCTGACATAGAAATCAGGTATCTTAAAACAACTCTATCTTATGCTACACACTTAGAGTATTATTCTATTTCATATAGTACCAACAATCAATGCATAGTACAAATAGTCTTTATAATCGAATAAAACCCATTATGGTATAAATAACTACATATGTATAAACCCAAGTGAAGGGATTTCCAATACAAGAAACAATCAAGAACTTTCAAAAGAATTGCAAGCATCATAACACACATAAAGACAATATTTTCAAAATGGCTATATAATAAACAATATTTCTAACATAATAACAAAGAAGTAGAAATCAACATGCATGTTTAAAGCTCCAACTTCAAATAATCTTCCCTCTTAGCTTAATGGCTCAAGTTTTCTTGCAACTCCACTATGAACAACCCAAAGTCCTCTACTAGCTTCTCTCTAAATCTCTCAACAAAACCAAAGAAAACAACAAAACAACTCTCAACCTCACAATATCTCAACTCACTTTGCACTAAATTTGCAACATAATAACATAAAGAAATCAGATTGAAAAGTGATGCAATTGGTAGAATGAACACCTCTATTTATACTAATTTGTGAGCAACCAAAGGCTATAAACAAGTTAATATTCTTGCCACCTTTCTATCCTCATGCAATGAATCACCAAGCTAACTCACAAGTTTACAACACAACACAGTCCCCACCATTTAAATGGATGATTCGACTTGATATATGGGACAACAAGCTTAAAATAGTTTTTAATTTGAATTCCTTTACAAAATTCTGCCAAGTTTGCACTTGACTAAGTCTCTATTCTATTTGCAGGCTTATGCATAATTTGAAGACCTCTTAAGCATTCCAAACTCTTGATAATATGACACCACCTTCAAATATTGGTTCCCAAGTTTATAGCATAGGATTTGACTAATTCTCAAGGCATTTAAAACAGTTTACACATCCCTTCAAGTGTTTACATTAAAGCGCATGTACTCATACGTGCTTCATCCTTTGGTTTGAATTAGTCTTACATACTTTATGCGCTAGTTGGTATTCCTTTAAAAAGGTTGTGCCATATGTGTTATATGCACTTTATTTAATCCAACACTTCACTAAATATTAGCACTATGTTTATGCGCATGGAGATCAACACAATAACTTTTATTAATATATATATATATATATATATACATATATATCATATATCATATATATATATATATATATATATATCATATATATATATATATATATATCAATATATATATTCATTTCATAGAGTTATTCAAATACATTTAATTAATAAACACATATATACAACATATAAATATAAAAAATATTATTATGTATATATATATATATATGATTATATATATATAATAATATATATATACCACATATATGTAATATCATTTCAATATCTTTATAAAAATGCTCATACACACAATTCCATCGATCGATATATATATATATATGTCACCTTAGTCCAATCAGTATTCCCATGCATATGGGTAATCTGTCCATGAGCACGTGTAGGTACGTCTACCTACATATACCCATGTACGTATTCACTCATATGTATGAGTTTACCATAGACACACACACACACACACACACACACATATTATGCATATATCCCATTGACATAACAATAAAACACAAGGAAGGATTTCCACTTATCATCAAGACTTCATCACATACCCCATTCCAAACATTCATAAAACAAGATCACAAATCAATTTAAACACACACAACTAAAATGAAGATCACTTACCATCTACCTCACTATCTTGACTTAACTAAGACCAACTAGGGTGTGAGTATGTGAATGCTTAGTAAGACTGAATTAAAGGTTACCTTACCAATTTCTTCTCCTAAGTGATACTTCCCCTCTCTTTTGGAGGCTTGAACCTATTCCTACATTCAACTTTGTTCATCATAACAATACTTAGCTGAATCCATATACTCATTTGCATCACATATATTTCATATACAAAATCATCATAAAACATTAAAAAGAATCAAACATTCATTCATCATATTCCATCAGAATTCATATATATAAAATACATTCACATTTATTAAAGAAATTTACCATACAAAGTAATAGTAAATAGGTAATAAGACATGGGGTGTAACATGGGTGAAACATATGAGAGTGCCTTGAAAGTAGAGGAAAAATTGAATAGGAAAGGCAATGTGGCAAGCAAAAGAGGTGGCAACATTTGAGTAGAGGAAGGGGAAGTTCCTCCAAACCTACCAACAAAGAAGAGAAATAAGTTAATGTGAAGTTAAACTTCCAAGGAAGAGGAGGTTTTAGAGGTAGAGGATGAAGGCAACAATTTTCTTGAAGTTGGAAGCCTTGAGGTGTTGTATATGTAGTGAATAAAATAGGGTTGTAGACTACCCTCAAAAATTGAAAAGGGTGACAGTGGCCCAATAAGAAAAAAGAAGAAGAAGAACCCTTGATAGAAGAAGTTGAAGAAAATATGAGAAAGAACTTGATGCTGAAAAGAACCTAGATATCTAGGGACAAAGAAAACCTCGAAGCTAATTGGAAGAGGAAGAGCGTGTGCTAAATAAAATTAAAGTGTAAATGAAAATTTTGTAAGGTGATTGTAAATGGAAGATTTGCTGATAATCTATTGAGTATAGAAATGGTGCAAAAATTATAGCTTACTTGCATTCCAAAATGGAATTCCTATAAGATTATCTAGTTGAAAAAGGATCATGGTGTGCTTGTGAATCAATCTTGTCTTGTTGGTCCTTCAAAATTGGTCCTTATGAAGTCAAGTGTTCTAAGATGTAGTGCTAATGGATGCATGTTGTTTCTATTGGGTAGACCCTAGTAATATGACAAGAATGTAGTTTAGTATGGTAAAGGAAACACATGGGATCTACAACATGAGGGTAAACTCTATATCTCGAAGCCTTTTAAAGGACAAGGATCATTTGAAATAGTAGATCTTATCTTTGTTCGTAGTTGGTTGGAAAGATTTTTTCAAAGAGTCCATGGGTGAGATTTGTTATTTTCTATACCCTTGAGAAAAGGAGAAACTAGATCAACAATCAATCCCATTGGAGGTGTAAATATTGCTGCAAAAATAATCAAATTTAAAAATTAGATCAATAAAAAATCTTGTTGGAGGTGCAAAAATTGCTACAACAATATTCAAATTTGATATTAGCTAATCTACTAGCCGGTTTGCCTCCTTCAAGAGGAATTACTCAACAAATTGATCTAATTCTAGGCGCCGAATTTCCAAATCATACTACTAACAAGTCAACTCCTCTAGAAAATGAGGAGTCAATTTCCTAAAATATTGGAAAAGTATTTGTAAGGAAAAACATGAGCCTATGTGTCATACCTACTCTTATCTCCCCTCAGAAAGGAGGGAAAGAAAGATTATGTAGTGATAAAAATATGAACACTTTTGTGTACACTCAATGTTTGACCATCTTAAACTTAACTATTTTGTAAACATCTTAGTACTTTAGAAATTAGACTTAAAGTAGCATAATTATTGTTTTAATCACATCTTTGAATTTTGATTGTAAGTATCTCAAATTATGCATCAAAATTCAGGTTTGGCTAATTTCAAAAAAGTGTCTTGAATTTTGATTTCCTTTTTACCCTCTATTTCCATGTACTTACCCTACTATCAAATTGAAGAAGATAAAGTGGATTGTATTAAATTACTCTTGTTCTTGAGATTAATAAAAGCTTAGTATTCTTTGGTGATAGCAATTTTTAGAAAGAGTTCTCAATGAATGCCTAGTATTTTGTGTTTTACATGGTTTCTTGATCCAAAGCTACAAGAACGTTGGAAAGAGGAAATACTAGAAGTATGAATTGGCATTGGAGGAAGGACACGATATTAGAGGCACCAAGAGGAATGACTGCAAATTTTAGCGCCTGAACCATGGATATCTTCAACTCTGTCATTAAAGTTAAGTATAAACATCTTTCAAATAACATTGGGTTTGGATATCTTCTCTTATGGTTGTCATGTAAGAATTTGGGGGAGAATATGATAGAATATTGAATGATAACTGAAGTAATATTTCTGAATTAAATCATTTACCATGATCCTTCAAACTTGTAACATGCTAATGTTTGCTTGGTATTTGATTTTAATAGCGATAAGTAGAAGTTATATTTGCATCCTCATGTGGGACGCAAGATGTTGAACAACAAAACCATTTACTTTTCCCTCCTAGTTGTCAATATGTAGAATACAAAGGTGTTTGTGAATTTTATTTCTTATGGTTATCATATCATATCATCTTTACTACCCTTTTCAACCTAGTTATGTTTATCTGTATTTTAGGTCATGGGAGTAATGTGCTTAGTATTCATGACATCTATATAAATCTTGTATGAAATTGGGCATGTGTTATATGAGGGGAGATTAGTTAGGATGGCTTCCAAGTAAAGTCATATTCATCATAAAATAGTGAGACCTTAATAGGTCAATGTTGATTTAAATATTTATCTAGCACACTATGGTGTAGTTCAAGGTTATCACTCATGTTTACATTTTCACTATGACATAGTGTCTTGGTTTAGTGATAAGTATGATTTGTGCAAACAAACATAATTTCTTGTTAACTAATCATCCTAACCTTTGTGTCATGGAAATGAACGTATAGGATGTTTTGGAATATTTATTAACTAAGAAATTAATATAATCAAGGGTTAAGTATTTATATACTTTATGCTTGAACTTTAAAAGAAATAAGATGACAAATAGTCCTAGATTAGATATTTAGTAGCAAGATAACCTTACAATATGAACCAAGAATCATATATAATCAATATGAGCCTTGACACTTGGTTGCATAATAATTGCAAGGGTGACTTCGTTTAGTAGCACTGAGACCATACAAATTACTAAACATCTCTTTAATGTTGAATCTTGGTATTTTTGATAATCCATTGATGTCATGGTAAATATTTTATATGATTGTATGATGTCTATAAATCTCTTAGATACGAGAACTTTGACAATGAATTTACTATTATAGCTGTAATGAACCTCAATATAATTGTATACTAGATGAAAGACAATTATCGTTAATTTTACAATGTGGTTGAGATCAAGTTATGAGATACATCCTTTGTAGTAACTCTTGATACCTTACTAATGACCATTAAGGTCAGGATTAGATTAAATGATGAGTATGATTAAATTGTCCAGTCTATTAAATAAATTATCATAAGAATATGGGGTGGCACCATAAGGTAAAAGAACTTAGAAGATCAAGACTATTATTGGCAATATTATTAATGGGACTATGTTTTCATATATTGGTCTCATTGATATAGTGTTGCCAACTTTCTTAAGTAGGATTCAAACAAT
Source organism: Sequoia sempervirens (assembly GCA_007258455.2). NCBI lineage: Eukaryota > Viridiplantae > Streptophyta > Pinopsida > Cupressales > Cupressaceae > Sequoia > Sequoia sempervirens. Next base: position 23,993 of record VDFB02249917.1, read on the forward strand.
GATTAAATTAACATAAAACCAACTCATAAATACTATCGTATGTCTTGTAAAGACATCTATTTATACCTTGAGTATAAGAACCTCATTAGTGATCCTTATGCTATAACTATATGGTATTATCATTAGGGTACCAAATACTACATGATATCCTCAATAGTTGATTGCAAGGATTCTAAGATGTTCAAATTGAATTAGGATTAATATCTATAGGAGGTCAAGTGTGATAGGGATGACCTAGTTGGAAGTTCCTCAATATAGGCTTACTATTGTGAGCTCAGTTAAGCATCTTCCTACAAACTATTAGTCGATAATAATTGAAGGAAACCATTAATGAAACCTTAATTATGGGAAACTGGTGTGTAGGTATCTTTGAGAGACTATGTAGGAGAACTATGTGTGACTTTGATCCATTTGGAAGTGGAAACGTAGGCGGTCCTTGGGTGAAGGATGTCCCTGTGACCTCAAGTCCATAAGGGGATGGTTTAGGGGGGCATAACTCCTAGATGTTGGGATTGTTCCTACATGGTTTGACCTTTCCTCCTCTGCAAGCTTCAATTTGAGGCTAAAATGGGTATCGAATGGGTATGATCAAGTTAAGAGAATTTAATAACTAATATTTAATGCATAATAGGATTCTATTTTACAGAATGATGTAAGGTATTTAACTACTTTATAATGGGTATTTGATTATATGTATATGTTGGGTAAAGTCCATCATGTGCTGGTTCCATGTATCTCTTATGTGTTTGTGTAATTTAACTCCATATCTAGAGGTTTTTATGTATAGGCCCATGTTTCTAATGATTGTGATTGTGTCTCATGTTATGGATGACCCGCCCAAGAGTGAACCTTTGAGATATTTGAATAGTGACAGGTAGTCATTGGATCATGCCAATGACCGATGTATGGGCTACTGATAGGGATTAGTCAGCTTCACCTAGTTCATAGAGGTGAAGGTAGTGGGCTACCCTAGTTATGATATGGTTGTAGAGGTTGCACGAGTAGGGACCCATCCGCGCGGGTAACGACAATCTAGGGCTAACTGCATATTGAGAGGATTCATTGGCTATCACTAATAAGCACAGAAGTGACTGATGCCAAGTGTTACCCAGGATTGTGAAGAAGATAACCGATAGTATCACTAAGGTCACAAGGTGGTATATGTCAGGAGCTACTTCTTCCTGGGTGGACAAACTTTTGTTGGTGGCCTATAAGCGATTGAAGTCGGAATCCATCCGGTTTGGTAGGTTCACTACTTGGGGAAACCCTTGGGATGGTGGATGGACCCGCGGTGTAGTATGGGATGCACCGAATCCCCTTCCCAGTTGTCAGACTGTATACTTAGCCTTGTGGGGTTGATGACGGACCCGTGGTGTAGAATGGGATGCACCAAATCCTCTTTCCATTTGTCCAATGGTGGAGAAGACCGGAAAAAAGGATAGGACCCACAGTGTAGTGCGTAATGCACCAATATTATTTCTATCTGGGATGCATTATGGACATGTGTTGGCCATTGTGATGTGTTAATTGACCATTGTGGATGTGATGTATGTTGGAGCTTTTTACTATGTGTATGTGAAGTATGTTGGAGCTTGTCACTGTGTTTGTGATGTATGTTGGAGCTCGTCACTATGTATTTGTAATGTATGATGGAGCTTGTTATTGTGTATTCAAGATGTATGGTGGAGCTCATCTCTATGTATATGTGATGTATGTTAGATCTTGTCACTGTGTATTTGCGATATATGTTGGAGTCAATCACTAATTTGTAAATGTGATATATGTATGAGACAATCATTGTTGTACTTGTGATGTACATGACTTAATCACCATTATACTTATGATTTGTGTATGATCCAATCACTGTTATACTAGTGATGTGTACGAGCTAGTTAGCTCGTGTATATGGAGGTATGCTCATGACTTAAATTATGTATAATCTTTAGAATTATGGTATGATATGCCCCTAGTGAATATTGTGAATGTTTGTACACTATTAATTGGTAATGTTTTGTATGGACCCAACACTTGGTGGAAAAGTTATTATCATTATATTATAATTGGTCAAGTTGATAGCTTACATGTACTAAATTAATAGCTATGGGTTAAGGTGAGATAACAGATCTCATAGAAGAGGAGAGATTGAACTCCCTCTGTCATTGTGGGGAAAACTACGAAGCCTTTGATTTCCCACAAGAGGATACGTAGGTAGGTTCATCATGAACCGTCGAGGCTTAGGTCATAATTCTAGGATAGACCTTAACCTTGGGATCTTAACACTCTTTTGTGCAAGCATATAATTGGCAATAATGAGTTGATGCCACCATGGGAATGGAGAAGTATTGAAGTTAACACTATTAAGCTTCATGGAAGGTGCTCATTCATTTGAGTTGGTAGACGTTGTGGATGCAAAAAGAAAATTGTAGTGTCCAAGTGGCGGATTTTACAAATAGAAAAGAGTTTGATTTCTCAAAGTTGGGAAAGAGAAGAAGAGTGAGAAATTAGAACTTGTGCATTCAAATATGTATGGGGACTAGCTTAGGTATATTCTCTTGGTGGATCTTGTTATTATGTTACTTTTATGGATGATGCAACTAGGAAAAAAATGGGTGTATTTCCTAACACAAAAATTAGAAGTATTTGAAACTTTAAAAAGGTGGAAAGCTTTGGTTGAGAATGAGATAGGAAAAAAGTTGAAGTGCCTCAAATCTGATATTGGATGTGAGTATTGTAGCAAAGAATTTGAAAATTACTGTTCATACAACAAAATCGATAGGAAAAAAATGGTTCCCAGAACCCCACAAGAAAATGGTGTGTCTGAAAGGATGAATAGGACCATTATGGAGCATGAGGTTTCATGTTGGACTACCCTTACATTTTTGGGCAGATTTTGTACATACATACCGCTATTTATTTAATAAACATGGGATCTTCAAATCCTTTGGATGGTGGCATTCTAGAGGAGGTATAGATGGGCAGAAAGGTAAACCACTCATTTATGAAAACCTTTGGTTGTGAAGCTTTTGTCCATGTTGATATAGAAAATAGAACCAAGCTTCAGGACAAGTTTAAAAAATGTACCTTCATTGGATATGGAGTAGATGAATTTGGTTATCGATTATGGGATTATGAAAATAATAAAATCATTAGGAGAAAAGATGTTATATTCAATGAGAACGTCATCATAAGGATCAGCTATAGGAAAAGAAGCATGAACATGCCAAAAGGGAATATGTGGTGCTAGATGAGATTCCAAAAAATAAAATGCCAGTGGTACCTAATGCTCAACAACAAGTTATCGCACAGACTCTTGCAAGTGTTGGACGTTCTACAAGGATAACTAGACCTCTAGAAATATTTTCTCCATTGTTATATGCTATATTATTAATTGATTCTGGTGAATCTGAAGGTTATGAAAAAGCAATACATGTAGATACCAAAAAGAAATGTGAGCTAGGCTTGAAAGAGGAAATGGATTCCTTGTTGTAGAATCAAACTTTAGACTTAGTCCAATTTCCTATAGATAAAAGAGCATTGCAAAATAAATGGGTTTACAAGTTGAAGGAAGAAGATGGAGGCAAGAAAAGATATAAGGTCAGACTCGTGGTAAAAGGTTTTGCACAACAAAAAAGTATAGATTTTGATGAAATATTTTCTCCGGTTGTAAAGATGACTTCTATTAGAACTATTCCAAGTCTTGTGGATGCAGAAGACTTGCATCTTGAACAACTATGGGATTTGGAAGAGGAAATATAAATGCAACAACCACAGGGATATGAGGTCAAGGGTAAGGAGGAATTTGTGTGCAGGTTAAAAAAGAGTTTGTATGGCCTGAAGCATGCACCTCAGCAATGGTATTTGAAAATTGATAGTTTTATGGCTAAACAAGGTTATGTAAAGATTTCATTCTGATTATTGTGTTTATTTCAAGAAATCGGGTAATGGCAGCTATATTATTTTATTGCTTTATGTTGATGGCATGCCTGTTGTCGAGTCTAACATGAAACATATTAATGAAATTAAGTAGAAATTAGAAAATTCATTTTCTATGAAGGAATTGGGTGTAGCAAAACAAATCCTTGGTATGAGGATCACATGGGACAGGACAAACAAAAAATTATTTTTGTCTCAAAGTGAGTATGTAGAGAAGGTTTTGAAAAGGTTTAACATGTAGAATGCAAAATTAGTTAGTGCAACTTTGCCTAGCCATTTTAAGAACTTGACTAAAGAGATGTGTCCAAAGACACAAGAGAAGGAAGACAAAATGGGTCAACACTCAAGAAGCAGTAGATCTTGGAATGCAGTAAAATGGGTTCTCCAATATTTAATAGGACTACTTCAAAGAAACTATGTTTTGGAGGAACAAATTCTACTCTAAAAGGATATGTTGACTCTAGTTTGGCAGGTGATATTGATAATAGGAGTACTACAAGGTATGTTTTTACTGTAGGAGGTACTATAGTCAGTTGGATTTCAAGAATGCAAAAGATTTTTTTGCTTTCAACCACTAAAACTGAGTATGTTGCAGCTGTAGAAGCTAGCAAGGAGATGATTTGGTTACAACATTTTTTGGAGGAATTGGACCAATGACAAGAAGATAGCCCTTTGTACATTGATAGCTAGAGTGCCATTCATCTTGCTAGGAATTCATCTCTGCTTTCAAAAACTAAGCACATACAACTCAAATACCACTTCATCTAGTCAATTTTGGAGGATGGACAATTGAAGCTGGAGAAAATTCACACAAGTGAGAATCCTGCAGATATGTTGACAAAGGCAATTACATGGGAGAAACTTATTTCTTATCAGTTTCTATTAACGTTCATGAATGATAATGGTGGATATAAGAAACCAGCTAGACCTGTAATCTATTGGGAGCTGCAAGTGCAACAGTGTCATCTAGGATCAGTCTCCACGTGGGAGATTGTTTGGTGTGGAGCCTGATCGGTCTCCAAGTGGGAGATTGTTGGTATGTGGTGATTGATCATGCAAATACTATACACTCATAACAAGATACGGGGTTAGGGGCATCGCCTTGGATTTTTTTTTTGTTAACATGTCAAGGTTTTTTCCGTTGACACATCAAGGTTTTTCCCACTGACATGTCAAGGTTTTTTCATTAACATGTCAAATGAAAAAATAACCTTGTAAAAACTCCAATTCTAGAAGGTTCCAAAAATCTTGTTATAAGCAGCTGGGATGTATGTTGCGAAATGGTGTTCACGAGATTGCAATCTATTTTGCATCGGATAATAAAATCATTGGGTGGCTAAGTTTCTATAGATGTAGCCCATATTGGGTGAACCACGTTAAATTTTGTGTTGATCTCTTTTGTGTTATTCTTCATTATTATTTTTGGGTTATTTAATCTACATATAATTTTTAATGTTTATTGCTCCAATCTTCTTGAACCCTAACATGATGAAGCATTTTTACTGGTTGAGCCATATTTAAAAATATCTCTCTTAATAACTTGGATTCTATGGCTTTTGCATATGTACAAAGTTCTATAAAAAAATGCAAAGCAATTGAGGTATACACTATCAACAATTGGCTTAAGTGGTACCTTAATAAAAAAAAATTGTAATTCAATGTCATGTAAGGGACTAATCACTTTAGAACACCTAGACTAGAATCTTATAGCACAATTGATGTGTTTATTGAGCCCTTGGATCGCTCAAATAAATACAATATAGAAACTCTAAGGCCCATATGGACTTCAAATTGTTTCAAGAATTTATCTTTTGTCAAATCACCAAATGTATGGATGGGTCCATGAGGTAATCAAAAGAATCATTTTATATTATAATCCTTGACAGTCCTTGAAAATAGCTTAGCCCATTGCCTATTCTTATATATAAATTCTAAACATACTATCGTAAATGATCTTGAATGTATATTAGGGTCACCCTAGTGATCATACATAGATAAATATGATGCCACAAAGCCCATAGGTAGTGTGTTTAAAATAGTCTCATAAGTGAACGGTGTATGTTGAGCATCTTCAAATTCCTCATTATCTTTCCCATTAGGTTTTTTATCCACTCTTTTTTCAATTTGATCTATTTTATTAATTAGTGCATCTAGGGTAGAGGATGAAAGGGTAGCAAATGAAAGTTGAGGGTCACTATGGTGTGTACAACACTAGGTGTGGGAAGTATGAGGGATGTAAGAGGTGATAAGGTGGGAAAGAGGCATAAAAGAGGAAAGATAGTGAAGGGTATAGATAGGCATGGATGGAGGGATGAAAGGGGGGATAAACATGGCATGTGATGGAGTGGTAGATGTAGGAATGACATGAGTAAGATGGTTGATGATAGGATGTGTAGTGGTATATGAAATAGGGATATAGGTATGATACATCTTGAGGAATGCAAGTATCTTGAGAGGGGTAGAGTTAGAAGGAGGGCCATAAGGAGGAGAGAAGGTGGAGAAAGGGATACACACTATGTGACCTGGTATAAAAGTGTAGGTGTGAGAAATACTATACAAGTGGAAGGAGTAATATAGAAGATAGATCAACAATAGAAGATGAATATGAGGTAGATGTATTACTCAAGTAGATAAATAAATTTTATCATGAAAAAATTGCAAGATCTTTAATCGATGTGGATTATTAATGAACATATTGTGAATCATATCAATTAGTTGTGTAGGGTTTTCGACATTAGCCAAAATAACAAGCTTATTTGAAAATTATTGTTGTGCAACATGAATATCATTATCATAATCTTGATTTTCCTCTAAGTTGTTCTCAACACGAGTTTTGGAATAGATCTTACTCTCATTGGGTTGGGTGGCCACGTCAGAGTTTAGGTGAGCATTCCTTCTCAATAGAAGATTAGGACTGTGGGCAGCTTCTTGCATAAATGAAGGATAGCTAAGGTATTAATGATTACTTTTAGATTTAAAGATTGGAAGTATTAGCGGTATATCAAATTTGTAAGTGAATCCCTAATATTATACAACCAAGGGTGGGTAGGGTAGGCAAAAGAGAGCAAAAAATGAAGCTTAAACCATAAAGGAAAATGTATATAAATGAAATAGTAATAAAAGATATACATAATCCCTAGTAAGATCTATACAAAGTATGATAAAAAAATACAAATCTAAAACCCTAAAAAATGAAGGTGTAAATCCTATGGTAGTGTAGGCATTTGCGTGAAATTGCACCAATGCAAACAATAAAGAACAACTAAATCGAACAAAACACAAAATCAAATAAACACTCAGATTAGGCGAAATAAGTCCAAACAAGCCTAAAATTTAACAAAAAAACATTATACTAGATTCTTTCTTGCATTAGATTTTCCCAAGTGAGTGAATTTGAAGTGTGCTCATGAAATTTTGGTAGCATAATGTCACTTTCTTCAAAATGTGAGATGAAAATGGCTAAGTGTTGGAATATTTTATAGATTTTGGGGAGAGATTAATGGTTAGGATTGAATTGGGAGATCAAGGGTATAGATGGCTTGAGATGTCTCAAGCATGGAGATGGTGCCAAGTGGCACAAGGAAGTGGAATGAGAGGATGGAAGGGTACTTGAGAGGACACATGGGAATTTAAAATTCCCATTTATGAAAAAGAGGAGGATTGGGGGTATGACAAGCACATTGACCCATGTGGCATGGTACCAAGGCCATCTCACATGTACAAAAGGCCATGCCTTGTGTACAAAAGGTCCATGTCTTTGTACACATTGGAGTATGTGGAGGATTTGATTGGGGGTTGACTAGTATTAGGCATGTGCAAGTGGAATATTAAGGGGTTAATTGGATAAACCCACTTAATGGAATGTGGAGGAAAATAGAGATTTTAAATAAATAAAAAATATTTATTTTCTTGAGAAAGGGATGGATGACTTAGGTAAGTAAATAAGTGGATTTATTTACCTAAGGTGGGCTATTGGAGGAAGATAATTAAATTATTTAGATTAGAAATAAGTGCGGGTGAATATTGAATTTATTAATTAAATAATAAAATACTATTTAATTAATAATGGGATGGTAATGGGATAATTAATTGAATAATAAAGGTTGTATTCAATTGATTATAGAAGAAATAGTTAGGTGGTGACAAGATGCCAATTTTAGGTGTCTATAATAGGATCAAATATGCTTACCAAAAATGTAAAGGAAAATACACTTTCCCTAGAAGCTTAATCTAGGTTAATTCAATAAGATGCATACATATAAGCAATAATCATCTTCGATTGATTTGATGACAACTATGATAGAAATGAATAAAGTATGGTTGATCACAGACATGTATGTAAATTGAGATAGGTGAAGGGTTAAAAAATGAGCTCAATTTTGCATAAAATTACATCATCTATAAACATACAATTACATTGAAACATTTTTTCAAAATAGACACAAAATTAAAGAATAATTAACATCAATAAACAAATTTCATTATTACAATATTTTACAAACTCATTTATTTTAAGGGAAAGGGGCCAAAAGTCATGCGGGCTAACTTTGTGAGCATGTAGCAATTGCCTTGAAAGTAGGACCTTCGTTTTTTTTGAAATGTGGACTGGCCTCTTATCTATTTATAACTAAGATTTGAAGGTGTGACTCATCATGCAACTTTTTCCCATCTATTGACATTCGATTAGGTGTTATAATTCTCACTATAATGGTTAATGGATTAGCGTTAGTCTCTTATTGATAATTACTGCATTTGGAGTTCTTTTATCTTCATTTGTACTTATAAATCTCTTGACATGGCAATTTGAAAGATAAAGTACTGTGGTTTAAGTGGTCATATTTTATACAATATCTTCTTTTTACAACTTGATCAAGCGATAGAAAAAATCTGCTGTATGGCGATTCAAAATACTTCCCAAGGTCAATTCTCAGTTGCTCTAAAAACAGAATGAAATTTCTTAGGATCTGAAAGACTGCCTACTCTAACATCCTTGCAAACTCAAGCCTACTAAAAATGAACAGAACTAAAAGATTGTTTGTGGTATTAACATTATGTACAAAATTAGCCAAAAATGGTGTTAAGGTCTATAGGATTTTCTTATATAGCTTTTGGGTTTTGTCTAAACCAACGATCTAATTTGAGGCTATCACGTTATAGTCTTTCTTCTGCAGAAATGTCTGAGATCAACAACCATGACACTAATATCATCAAGTGCACCCCTGGATACAGAGAGTTCCACAAGCTTTTTGCAAGCTCCCATAGAACCTGCCCTACACAATTGCTGAGAGCCAGACCTTTCTGGATTCTCTGTAAGGTCTTGGCCATTGCACCCTATATTGTTAACCTTGCCATTCACATTCCTGAATTGCATGGCCTGTGAGACATTTTCCAAAGAAAAATTCCTTGCCTTGGGTGGGAAGCTACTATTTTCACTGCATTCTTCTTCTAGTTCAATTGGATCAGAACGGTTGTGTCCTTCCTTTTCTTCTATACAAAAAGGCCTTGCAATATCCACTGCTTCTTGAGTGCTGACCTGAGACAAGCACAAAGAGTAACGGGGATAAGTGACTCAAAACTAAATTGTGACAAGTAAAATAAGTATAAATTGCTGAAGGGAAGTATACAAGCTACTGGAAGAAATAGAAAATCCATAAAATTAGTCTGGATCAGGGAAATCTGAATCACACAATATTAAAAAATAAACAAGAGCACAAAAACTATTTGGAAAATTCAAGTATACCTTCTCCCAGAGCCCATCAGATGCCATTATCATAAATTCACACTCGGAGGTAATAGGCAACATTCTGGTATCTGGTTCGGCTGTTACCCATTGTTTGAGCTGCAAGTCTCCAATGCTTCTAGATACAGCTAAGGTTCCCTGTACTCTCCAAGTTCCACCATGAATATCCACATAACCACCCTGCATCAATTCCCCAAAAAAGCTTCAGATATCCTTTCACTGAAAAAGATAGAGAAATAAATCAAATATGCAAATTGTGTTATGCTTAAATTGTTTACCAGATTCTCAATCCTCCTCTTTTCTTTCTCTGTTCCTGGTTTATGATCACAGGTAAGAACTTCAGCATTTCCACTTCTACTCAGCACTGCACGACAATCCCCGGCATTGCCGACAACTAAACAACCATCCTTAATCAAAGCAGTTACACAACAAACCCCGCTGCTTACGCCCTGCTCGTCAGACAGTCAGATTCATTTCAAAGTAAGTTATTATTCATAGATTACAAAATCAATAAATCGAAAAAACAGTGAGAACAAATTCCTTAACCCATAGTTGGAGAATCTACTGTGCCTCGATCTAGAAATATCAAGCTTCAAATTATTTAACAAGAATTGGTCCACAACCAAATAAAAGCTTCAATAGAAATTTGAAAATAATACTGTGTCTCTTCATATGCTCAAACCATACAGTATAGGAATATATTAGTACCCAAACATTACAAGCTTCTAGTAGTTTACCTGCTCTAGAAAGTCATTATCTGTTGCTAAATACCCAGCTTTCACTGCGTTCTCTAGCTTTCCATCTTGTCCTCCTGACATGATCAGCAAATCCACAATCTTTTGTCCAAGTTTCTCTGCTACAAAATCTGTAGCTTTACGGCCTCCATGCCCATCATAAACACCGAAGAAAGCCTGCCAAACCCCAAACATCCCCGTAAACAGGTAAAAACTCAGTCCTTCCTCAAAATAGCAGGAAAAACTGTGTGAAACGTGTACTGTATGAGTGCATTACTGCAGAAATGAGCAAGCATTTAGCACTAAACTTGTAACAATATAATCATGAAAAGGAACCGATGATTTGTAGATTGTATTGACTGAATATTCTTTTGTAATATATTGTTAGGTTGAGTTCTAGCTCCAATCTCTCTTTTTGCCTATTCCAGGTCAGGGGACAAGTTTGCTTATATAATTATTCTGACCTACTTGAACAAGAATGGAGAGTTGCACTGTGCGGATATTTAGAATAGCATTAACATGTCATAGAAAGAATTTGTCAGTTCACTGAATGTTGGGGCTAATTAGAAGACTCTACATCAGTCTGCTTAGGCAGTGGACTCTATGCCTCTAAACTCATGGAGCAGATGTTTCACTGAAAATTGGATTGTCAGCTGCAGTAAAGAATGTATCTTCTTGAAAATAGAAGCTTGTTATTTCAAAACATTCTTGTAGCTCCCCTGGGGTAAGGAGAGACTGTAACATTATTGATTGATTATGTGTGATATGTGACTTGAAAAGAGAAAGAAATTTTCCAGCATATAATAAATTGTCAATTCCTGGGATGCAGCTAAGTATTTCTCTTCTGCTAAGGCATTATCCCATACCTCTCAAGAGATCATGAAAAAGCATTGCCTGCTAGGCTCTGAAAATTTCTAAGCGGCATCCACTGAAAATAATTTAGAAGCCTCCTATATCAGTAGCATTAATTAGGGAGATCTGTTTAGTCGATAGGCATCTTTTTACCATGCTTAAATTAAAATTTGATCCTTAATTTGGTGAGGTTCAGGGCTCAAACACTAACTTGTGCTTATTTGGACACTGTATGAAATTCTCATCCAGGGATATGCAGTTGCACCAGTTATTGTAAGAGGAATCACCTTGATGATCTCTCCTTTGCATAACTATCTGGAGCTTTTTCCCGATTGGTGTGTCTTCTCTAAGTGGGCACCTTTGAATCTGAAGCCTCTTCAACTTCATATAGCTGTCAAAGAACTATGCTTTAGCAAATGAAGAGCCTAGGGTGGAGTTTGAGCAAGCTTGCATGCATGGGACTTGTGGAGAGGTGGCCATGTGCAGAATTAATTCTGATCAGTCGGGCAGAAGTGAGGGTTCTTAGCAGGGATACATGTGTGAACCCTTAGTTCATTACACCAATTCAAGCTACAAGATTAGCCAACTAGAAGATCACAGAATAACCAAGATTTACAGGACATCAGAATTGATTCAGGAATCAGAAGGCAGCTTGAACTTTGTCCATCTCCATGACCTTCAATAACGAGGAAAGAACATGGCCCCATGAGAGTGGCTGCTTTTCTATTGTCTGGACATTCAGTCTCACCGACTTAAACTTAGTTTTTTGGGGACACTTGATACTTGATTCCTCATTTCCTGGCTAGGCCTGTTTGGTTTTGGGCTGTGATACTAATCCACCCAGTATTTCTAAGGTTTGGTTGTATGGTTTACTTTGGTATTAATATATAGCTCTAATTCATCAAAAAATAGTGCATTGGCAGGTTCTTCTTGTATGACAAGTATGCAGGGAATTTGTTTATAGAAACAGAGTTTTATGATATGGCTAACTATTCAAAGGGGACTACTTTTGGAACAACGTTTATAGAACAAAATTAGTTCTTATAAATATGTAGGGTGCCCATATTGGAGATCTGTTTGTTTCTGCATTCATAGTTCTAAACTTCTAATACATTATTTGGTGTAAACTATAATAAAGAGTCGAGACTGCAATGCTTCTGGCTTTAAAAACTGGCGTGAACCAAAAGGAATGGTTAAGGATTTGTCTTACCTGCCGATCATCCCCGTTGATGTTTGTAATGACCTTGTGGGTGTCTTCCATAATTTCCTTCTTTCCTTTCTTACAGTACAAACCATAGTGATCCCCTTCAAAGCTAATGCTTTCTTCCTTGACAGTTTTCTCATTCAGACCAACCATTTGAAGTTCTCTTAGAGCCTTAGGAATATTAAGTTAGGGGCGCTTTCTTTTGAGCGAAGGATAAGAAAGCAAACTTAATTTGCTACCACCAATTTCTAGCTCAGCATTGGTCTCTGCAAAAACTCCTCCTTTAGCATATTCTTCTTTTACCTCAGGAAATCTTTGACTGCTTTCTCTTTGCATAAGCTTCAAACTATTGTCCAAACTCATATTATTATCATGAATATGTGAGCAAAGCCTTGATGGATGCAAAGCATTCCTTGAAGGAGAACAATGGTGTTGGTGGTTCACATTGTTCAAGTGCAGATTAAATTGGGAACCTGCGTTGTTCAATGGGGATGATCTCAAAACTGGTGATTCTACATGCATCATCATCGAGTGGAATCGATATCACTGCAAGTCTTCAAGGATGGGGATCTGCACAAACCCAAAACAGGGGAGTGAACCAGAGTTTTCGATTTTCCTCTGTAAATTCAATTCCTACAACACTCTACAATACTCTTTCAACGACAGAAACACAATAAGTAGGAAAAAAACCCAAGTTTATAGTCTCTCTTCACAAAAAAGCTTGTCAAAGACAATGAGCAGAGATCAAGTTTGCAGTGTCTGATTACAATAGGACCTTAAATCAGCAAAGTGCAAAGACCAACTTTGGAGTTTCTGATCACAATGAGGCCCAAATACACACTAAGGAAAAAGGAAAACTATTTTCCCGGGTACCGGAGAAAAACTATTTGATACACTGTCTACACAATGGAAAAGCTCTTTCTGAAAAACTGAGGTTCATATGGATTATAAAGCACTCAAAAAACTTGAACCTATAGATTAATTGTAATTTTGCTGACCAATTCTTTTCATCTCTGAATATATAAATGCAGCGGACTGGGCTTAAATGTTTTCCGTTTTACTCTCACACAGCATTTAGAGGAAGACGTATTCCGTGCATGCGTATCCCATAATTAATGATGGTGATGGAAATTCTTGGAAGTGAAACGTATGATTGTTTGTTTTGACCTGGTAATGCTCTACCTTTTAGCTTTTAATTCCATTAACATTGCCTTGTCAAATCTTTGTCTCGGCCAGGTTAATAACTATTTCTGCATGAAGCTTCTTCATAATGGTGGCAGAAAGAGTCTTTCCTCGTCTGTACTGTTTGAAGGACAGCCCAGAAGATTTAAGTAAGTAATAAAGTTGTATAGTCACCACAGTGATGTTCAAATCATGTGGGCATCTCTGTGCTTGTTCTGGCAGTGCCATTATTCTGTGGAGATGTGTGTGAGACAAAGTGCATGTGATATGTACCGTAAAATCAAGGGCATGTTAATGCCCCGGATATGATCAGCCAATTAGTGGTATTTTGGTTTCATTGACACGCCATTCCAAAGTCTTTTCGAGATTGTATTAATTTCAAATCTACCAGAGCGACCTGTCCACTGTTCCTGCGCTTGTTGACCATCTCAAACATTTTTCCAAGAATATGAGGGAATGGTGAATTTACTAGTGTTTTTTTTTAATAAAAATATATATATTAAAATAAATGTCTTATATAGTTAAATTTTTGAAAAGTAGGTGGTATGGGATTACCTTCAATATAAGTCAGAATTAGCTTTAGCTATGTTTTATGTTATTTTAATAAAATATTTTAATATAATTATGTATTTGTGTGTAAAGTAAGGTTTATTTTTTTATATATGTTTTCATATATTTTGATTTATTTTATTTATATTCACATTTATTTCTATATATTTAACATTTGTTACATTTAGTTTTGTGTTTGTATTTATATGCTTCTCATTCAACTTGATACCCATACTTCCCTCTCCTAGATTAATGTCATGATGTGTGTATTCGCTCCATGTGACCCTTCAAATTCAAAAATCTAAATTTAAATTTAGTTAACTCTTTCTTTTCACACTGTTATGAGGGGTCTTAGCACACATTTGTGTAATTTATTGCTTTGTCTCAAGGTATTTAAAGTCATTCATTTGTCCATTAATTTATATGAGAAGAACATCTAAAAATCCTATGCATTGAAAAAAACTCATTTTAGAAACATTTCATTTTGGAGCATTGAAGGTACTAGGATTTATATTAAAATCATCTACGACACTTGCATTCTCAAGGGTGTTGTGTTTGATATTCTTCCACAATTGTGAAGTTGATCTAATCAAGGGGGTTGAGTTGGGAGAACACGATTTGACAATATTTCTATGGTATTTTTCAATATTACTAATCTTAACCTATCAATAAAAAATAGAGCTATGGTGAACCTAATTGCATAAGTACACAATTTTCCAAACCAATCTCATAGGTTACAAGGTGGATCCATGTCCCATAATAGTTTCATAGAGCACAAGGTTGATCATGTGCAACATAGACTTGCACAAAATTCTACATATGTCACAGTTCATAGGCAACAAGCACATTGAGGTAAACATTTTTCAACATTAATTCAATAAAAAATTTGTATGGCAATAGACCATTATTTCTCATCATAATTCCCATAGCTAAGTGTTTAATCGTCATTTAATCTCAAAATTCATTTATTGTAATTATCCATTCCTTACTGGTATTAATTAATCTAGGTTACTTTGTTCTTGTAAGGATCAAAACCCTAAACAATCTCACAAAAGCAAATAGTAACTTGTTTTCACATAAATTTAGAAATGAAATGAAACATCTTCAATATACAAAATGACATATTACATCTCACATGTAAAAGTGTCTAATCCATATTTAAGTACAAGAAATAACGTACATCATCACATGAAGTACTATCTAGTCAAATAATATAGAGTACAAGATATAACTTATGCAAGAATATGACTCAGGCTCTCATGCCCATTTCATCACAACAATACAAGTAAAGATATAGAAGAAACATAATCACTGAAGATTCTTCAGCCACCACTAACCACAAATGGTCATTTGCAAACCAAGAGATGAGAACATGGCTCAAATGTTTTTTTGCCCAACCACAAAGCTTACACTTCCCCAAAATTCTTCCTAAATGAAGAATACCTGACCTTGCATGAGTAGTCTAGCAACCTGAAAATGGTTGGTAGGATGGAATCTGGTGCAATCTGATTATCTACATGCATTTCACATATGAAGATGCTATGCCCTACTATCAGGATACGACAAAGAGAATAAAATACTATTCATTTATTTCAATAGTACACATAGCTTTGGCCAAAGCAAAATAGATCGTAAACGGTAGGTCGATCTGGAAAAAGCAAATCTACTTCCCTATGTTAGCCTATATTCAACACTTGTCTTGAAAGGTAAATCCAATTCACATATAAAAGAAAATAACATGCATAATGGTCATAAAAATAATTCTTTTCTTTCCATGCATAATAATGGTTTAATGTATAATTGACATACAATTTAATTTTTGACATGCAACTAGTTTATAGACATGCAATCTTGATTATTGACATGTAATTTGTGTTGAAAAATGAGGTGTTTTTCTTAGCTTAATACTCTGTAAAACTTTAATATTGCTGATCTAAATAAGCTTTTTTTTGTTACATATATTCTTTGTGGGTGATTATCTTGATTAATCTATTTTACTGTTGTAGAATGTAGACATAAGTTGATAGAAGAACTAGACAGGATATTAGAAAGATTACACAAGATGTACCGTGGAGAAACCCTTTCAGGAAAAAACTCCACCAAGAATTATTCTATTATTCAATCTATGAATTACAATAGCTCCAATTCTTGCTTGAGAATGCTTCATCTTCACCAAAACTTCTTCACACGCAATAAAGCGATAACAACTCTCTTGACTTGCTTGAGATAAATAGGCTTTAATTAGCTTTGTAAACTCAACATGAGTTACAATTACAATGCTCAAGCCCTATCCCTAAAAGGATGCGCCTATCTCTTGCAAATAGACTTATCTCATGAAGAACAATGCTAAAACATGTGCTTCATCCATTTGGGCGTCCCAAACTGAAGTCACAACTCAACCTTCATTATGTTGATAATTCCAAAGCTCCTCCTCAAAGTTGGTGCCAAAGTAATCCTACTTAACTGAGCCTTCAAAAATATCTCAACATGCAAAGGAGGTAATTCCAAGAAGACAACTTGGGCGCCCAAGTTGGCTCCAAGTCATTTCTTGTTAATTGAAACATTTACTCAACACCATTCATGCAAGAATGGTCATCCCCTGTTAACTAGAGGTAGTCCCTGTTATCTATCATACAACTCAAGACAATGCATTCAAGTTAAGTCAACTGCATTCAACTAAAACTAGCGAGACAAGACCATAGGTGAACTAAATTGAACTTCATGCATGCAAACATCAAACCTAACTCCTAGGATCTTTACATGCATTGAGAAGTGTTATCTCTTACTCCAAATAGTTAACTGAACTCAAGGTGAGTGTCACCTACCATGTGGGTGCCCCATGTGCCCCTATTATTTAGGAACTCAAATGGACGCCCTCACATGCTCCTAACATTTAGAATTAATTACAAATGTCAATAATCATGATTATTTCATCAAATATTAATCTCATCCTAATCTTAGTGTTGTTGAACACATTCTAAGAACTTAGGAGATACATGAAATGATTAATGTTTAGGATTTGCAATTAAATGGCATCCTATTTCCAACAATTTGATCTTTAATGATATTTCTCAATTTCATGCAATATTTGATGCACATGCAATTCTAACTAATTTTAGATGTCTTGAAGGTTTAATCCATAAGAAATTAGTTCATAACACATGCAAATAAAGAATCTAGTCCATAACAATTAAATGACAATTTCATATTTCAGTTTTATAGTTTCATTGTAGAATCATCAAGTAGAAACAAATTTTTTATTAATGTCAACTTAATGACAAATACACTATAATTATATAATATGTTTTAAATATGTCGAGACTACAGGTATCATAGTGGTTTTATAACAACAACAAAGAATTCCCAAATGATTTCAGTCACTAACCGTCTATTAATTCGAGTTTAATATTCAATACACACACATATAATCGATATGTATGATTGTTATCTCTAAGTACATTTCTTTTCTCATTGCTAGCTTACAAAAAATAAAGGTTTGCAACTAATGTGATACATATCTAAAAAATCTTATTATTTATATTTAATATGATACAAACTTTAGGTCTCGGATGCCAGAGTGATATGTTGAGCTAAAGCTTCTAAATTGGAACAACCAAGAGATGTGGGATACATATGGGGTTATGAGGAGGGAAATTACATGAATAAGGGTTTGTGCAAGATCACGGGGGTCCAAAAAGTGGCGATGTAAAAAAAAGGTGTTTTTAACTTGCTCAAAAATGTGAAAATCAACTTTGACTTTTTCTAGGCTCAGGTAGAAAGGTGCCATAGCAAACACCAAATAAGCAGATATCAGTTCAAAATGGATATGGTTTCAAAATGGATATTCGTTGTACAGATCAATTTTTTAATTGGCTTAGGTGGGACTGATCACATATTTTAATTTAATATATTATTATAATATTTTTTTAATTTAATATTATATAATAATATATTTAATATATTATAATATTATATTATATTATATTATAATACTTATAGTATTAAATATTATATAACATTATATTATAGTATATTATAATATATTATATTATATGATTATATTAGATTATATATTATATTGAATTACTAATATAATATTATAATATATTATATTATAATTAAAACATTATTATTATATATTATATTTCCTTATAATTTAATATTATATTATTAGATAATAGCCAAATATATTATATTATATTATATAATAATATTGTAATATTTTTTAGACTATAAGGAGAATGGAGTGGATGGTGCAGCCGCCCTATGGTACCAAGGGACAATGGGAGACTAGACCTGCGTGACCTCTTGCACGCCTTACGTGCTTGTAGCCAATCAAGCTAGACCCACCACCCCTTATTATTATATAGTATTATAATATAATATTATATAATAAACATATATTATATTATAAAATATAAATTATATTATTATATAATATTATATTATAATATTTATATATATATATATATATTTGATAAGTACCACCCAAGGGGGTGGTTCCCATAATAGCTACATGCACAAGTAGTAACAAAGAGTGGAAGGGCATTGCAAACAAAATTTCCAACACCAACATCACAGCCAAGAAATATGCAATGGCCTTCAGTTCCATCTATTAGGACAATCCACCAAGGATGTTCAAAGAAGCAACCTCAATTATAAAGCTCGTACTTAGGAGAATGACCATGATCAAAGGGAAAACCTACATAGACTAGATGCCCCTTTGAGATTTACCATTTAAAGCATCCTTATCTAACATAATTACTCTCAATAGGTCTTGAGGGAGAGAATTGGCATCAAAGACCATTCCCACACCACCAACCGAGACTCCAATGTTGGAAAGATGGTCTGCCATAGTGGTCACTTCACATAAACATGCCTAACCATGAAATATTTGAATTTCACCAAATAGTTCTTGATATTCCTTAACTATCTTTTTAGCTTCCAATTTTGCATAGAATTTGAACATACAACATTGATCATTAGCGACAAGTCTCCTTCGATATCTATGGCCCTATACTCCTTCTCAAGGAATAAGTTTAATCCTATCAACAACACTTCCATTTCCACCTCATTATTTGTGGTCAAAATAATGTTGTGTGTAGTAGCCCAAAGACAATTGCCAGAATTATCCCTAATAACACATCTTGCACAAGAGACTCTAGGATTACCTTTCGATGACCATCAAAATTTAGCTTCACTCTACCCTCAGATGGAAAAACCCACCTAGCATCAACTCTTGTCTTGTTGGGAAGCAAAGGATCCAAATGCAGAGGTTTAAGGTTTGGCCAAATATACATCATGTGCACATCCCACTTAGAGCCGATTGTGTGTTTAGTTCTTAAGCTCTTTGCATTCACCACCTTGTAGATTCCCTCTTTTATTTTCCTTATCACTTCTTCCATGGGTATATTTATCATTGAATACTCTCTGGTTTCTTTCCTTCCAAACTTGCCAAGTGACCATAGATGGTGTCATCATCCTAGATATCAGCCAAGGCATTACTCCTCCACTCAACCAACTCATTAAGAACTCCATCAAAGTTTTGTCTCGGCATCGTCCAACCCAAGGCTTCGATTAGCTAGTCCTAGCATCTTGAGGAGCATTCACAATTAAGCAAGAGGTGATTCATTGATTTTGCATGCTTACAACATAGGATACACATTCTCAGGTCATGAATACCAATTGAGGCCAAACGGTCACTAGTCAAAATCCTCATGAGCAATGCAGTCCATAGGAATGCCTCAACTTTGGGAAAAATTCCCTCTTTCTAGCACAAATTTGTGGGCCAATTGGAAACCACCTCTGAAGCAACTTGAATGTCATATCCTAGCCTCACCGAATGCTCCCCATATTTTGAACCTATCCAGATTATCTCATCTTCCTCATTAGTGAGAATTATTCTTCGCCCGTTGAATAAATATTTGAGCTTAACACAAGTCTCTGCAAGGATATCAAGAGTATCCCAATTAAGCCAACCATGCGAGTCGCTAACCGAGCACACATAGTTTTCCACCTTTCTACCTTTAATCTAACTAACATGTTCAACCTAGTCACAACCATTGAATATCTTAGAAAGTATTGGGAACCTATTCCAAGAGTCGAGCCAAAATTCAGCCTTCAGCCCATTACCTATTTTCCACATCAGGTGATCCATAATTACCTCTCTACAACTCCAAATATATTTTCAAACTCCAGAACCACCAGTTGAATTTTCCATAGTAAAGTTGTGGCTAGGGTCATTGTAGTCCAAGTATTTGCTTCTAATAATTCTACACCATTTCCTTTCTGCATGTTTGTAAATGTTCTAACATAATTTAGCACCCACGACACAATTTTGAAGCTCCATCTTGCGTAACCCAGCCCTGCCATTGGATTTGTGTTGACATATAGTGTTCCAGTTGATTAACGAGATCCACTTGACATCCTTAGCACCTTCCCATAATTTTTTTTTCATGAAGCCTTCAATGTCACTCCTCGCTTTATTATTCATTCCAAAACAAGACATCGCATATATCGGCACTACCGCTAGAACAGATTTTATCATGAGGATTCACCCTGCCAGTGATAACCATTTGGTTTTCCACAAATCAACCTTCTTTCTACATTTTGTGATAGTCTCTATCCAGTGATCAGTTCTGCTCCCACCTTGGAAAATCAGTGCACCAAGGTGCTCAGAAGGGAGTGTAGCAATCAAAAATCCAAACAACTTCACAATCTTCTTTTGGATAGCTCTTTTTGTGTTAAAGAAAAATATCTCATATTTTTCTTTGTTTAAAATTTGGCTAGACACCATCATGTAATTGTTGAGGGCAGGGCAACCTTTATG
Organism: Sequoia sempervirens; assembly: GCA_007258455.2. NCBI lineage: Eukaryota > Viridiplantae > Streptophyta > Pinopsida > Cupressales > Cupressaceae > Sequoia > Sequoia sempervirens. The sequence goes on from VDFB02249917.1 coordinate 45,016, forward strand.
ATTTCTACTTCCTTGATAGATTCCTCCCTGAGCAACATTATGTCATTAGAAAATAGGGAATGAGTGATAGGCTCCAAACCATTACCAACAACAACACCCATCCATCTACCATCTATCCACAACTTCATGAAGTGATGACCCATTAGCTCTACCATAATCACAAATAGAAATGAGGAGAGAGGGTCCCTCTGACGAAGGTCATTAGTTACTCTAAAAAAACCACATAATGAGCCATTTACTGAAATTGAATACCTTGGGGTGGAAATGCATGATCTAATCAAATCCAGCCAATGTTCAAAGAAACCAATTTTTTTCATGACTGCCAAGAGAAAGTCCCATCTAACCTGGTCATATTCCTTGATAACATCAAATTTGATTACCATACTTTTCATACGCTCAAAGACAATTGTGTGAATTGTCTCATACATAGTTATAATGCTATCAATGGTCTCTCTCCTAGGGATAAAACCATTCTTCTCCTTAGAAATTACAAAACCCAAAACTAGTTTCAACCTGTTGACCAATGCCTTCACCAAAAATTTTATACATTGTATTACAAAGAGAAATTGGGTGATAGTCAACGAAAGAGGAACACACATCTTTCTTCAGAATGAGAGAGATCACCATTTTTTTCAAATCCATAATGAACCTTTTCCTTTTGCAAAAATCTTCCAATAGATTGTGCATCTCCTTACCTAAGAAATGCCAGGAATTTTGGAAAAATCTAGTTGTGAACCCGTTTGGTCTAGGCGACTTGTCTGGGTACAAACCGAACATAGCCTTGCGCACTTCCTCAAAAGAAAAAGGACCACATAGAATTTTTTTTCATCATCACTAATGCATGAAGGGATGCAATCCAAATATAGATCATAGTTGACCAACTCAGTATCTTTTGTTCTAGCCAATAAACCTTCGAAGAAACAAACTACCACTTCAATACCTTCCCTATCACATATTTCCTTTCTGTCAAGACCCTTTATCCTTTCAATATGATTTTTTCTCCTCCTCACCCTAACCAAATTATGTAACTAGTTTCTATTGGAATCACCCTCCTTGAGCCAGATCTCCCAAGCATTATCATGCCAATACATCTCCTCTCTGGCCAAAAGCTCACTGTGTTTTGCTTTTAACTCTTTCTCCTTCTTATACTCTAATTTTGACATCTCAAATTTGAAGACCTAATCATTTAGTGCTTTGAGATTCAATTTTGCCTATTCTTTTTCACATAAAATATTCCTGAATATTTCTTTATTCTATATTTTGAGTTTGTTCTTGATATAGGCTAACTGTACCCCTGGGAGGATTAGCCTCCTTCCACCAACATTCTAGATTTTTAATTAGCTCACAATCTCTCCACCACATAGATTTGAATTTTAAGTAGCCCTTCATAGGTCTTTCGATTAAGTATATTTTTAGCATCACCAGAAAGTGATCCAGGGAAGCTATAGAGATGATGTTCGATTCACAACAATATTCCCCTACAAGACAAATCGAGCCAACAAAGAATCTTTCCAGATTCTCAACAATGTTTGTGTGACCATCCCTATGATTAGTCCATGTAAAGGAACCATTCTTAGGAACACAATCCACAACTGCCATAGCACGAACAAACTCCCTGAAACCAACCATGACTTTGGACTCTTTTTTCACCCCTCCACGCTTATCACTACTATCAATAATGGCATTGAAATCTCCCACAAGGATCACCCTGTTATCTCCCACCCCTATGAACTTCTCATAAATGTAGTTCCATACCACCAATTTCTCATCATCTTTGATAGGCTTGTAAACATTAAAGAGGGGGAAACATAGATTTTTTTGCTTGCACCAGACCTCACAGAAAATCCAATTGTGATGGGCCTCAACAATCTTAATTCCCATGCTAGCTTCCGACCATAAGATGCCCAAACCTCCTGTAGTCCCCATCAAACTCTAGAAGAACCCAGACCAATTCCTACAATAGTGCACAAATTTATCGCCTTCCAACTTAGGAGATAGCTTAGTTTCTTGTAACAAAACAATGTTTGTTGAAATCTTGTCAAGGTGACGCTTAATCCAACATCATTTGTCAGGGGTGTTTAAGCCCCTGACAGTCCAAGTAAGGAGCTTCATTGTTCTCCAAGGGAGACCTTCTCTCCTTTGGTAATAAAAA
>VDFB02249928.1:0-15707 GCA_007258455.2 Sequoia sempervirens
TATTCAATAATATAAGAGCTCAAAGACTCTGAAAAATCTCTGCACAATGATTTTGTTAACAAGACAACTGATTGTGTCAATATTGGCATGGTATGATGGTTAAGTTGTTGTGGTGTTGTTCTTGCCATCATGGTTCAAACCCCACTAAGGGTGTAATTGTTGAATGTTTAAATTGGGGATAAGGTCACTTGTTTGTGACCTCACTAGTTCATAGCTTTAGGTCAAAAGTGTTTAACCCCTAATAAAAAAAAACCAAGACAACCCATTGTCACTAGGGATTTATATAATGAAAACTTGTCCCCCAATCCCCCCTCTGTCGTAGCAACAAAAAGATCCTTTTTTTTAATAAATAAAATCTTCTTTTATATATTTTCCCTTCTCCCTTGTAACTGCTTCTTGGGATTTGAATTTTCTTTTTACTATGAAATAACTTTCAAATTCCTTATTCAAAACATCTTCTCCATTTTATGTTTCTCCTTTTCCTCTAATTCAGTAGTTTTGAGGCACTCCTTGGTAGCTAAAACTCTCAATGCATTTTAAACAAGTATTTCTATGCCTTTAGCAAATGGATTAGAAAAGAAGAGGCTACCACCAAGAGATGCATGCAATTCTAACAAGAGTTGAGATTCTAGAGGAGAACATCACAACCATTCAAATACTTTCTTCTTCCAATGTCGAGAGTTATTTTTCGTAACATATAATTGAGAAGTCTTTTGGTCTTTTCCAACTTTCCTACCTCACATAACTCCTTAGCAAGAGCCTTATATGTAAGTTTATAAGGAACATATCTAATTTCAATTCTTTCCCAAAGCAATTAATGTGCCCTCATGAAATACCCCTGTATATTTTCTTCAATAAATGTATTACTCCAACAAGACCAATACTTAAGAATTAAGTTAGTTTATGTCATATTCAAGAAGAAAAATGTTTAAGTTGCATTAATTGGATCATTTGTTTCCAATACCTTCACCTTTTCTCTTCCTACCCAGTCTTATTCCAAGCATCATCAACACTTGATTTCAAACCCATTCTCTTTCAATTGTTGTTTTTGCATTCTCATCAAGGTGAATTATGTTAAACAAGATTTATGATATTGGAGGATCATACCAAGCCACTATTAAACATATGATAAGAAGGCTTACAAAGATTTCTACTTTGATGCCAAGAAATAAAAAGTGAAAATTCCAAGCTTAAAAGAGAATCATACATGTGGAATGCACATATATATTAGTGGGACAAATGCAACAACCTACACTAGTATTTTTTTCTTACCTCTAGTTTTGATGAGGATAGAAAATAGTGAAAGATCAACCTTGCTTAACAATAATGTAGCTTATGCTAAGAGAATTGCAATTGACATACAACCCAAAAGAACTATCAAAATTTTTTCAAGTTGTTGTCGACTAAGGACACATCACCAAATCCATCCTAGAGTTTCTATGTATGAGAGTAAGAATGATAATTTCGAGCCATCCAATGGAGCCCACACTTAAGTAGAAGATGAGATTTCCTTGCGCACTTATTTTTAATCTCTTCATAATTGTGAAATTTGCACCATCTTCATAACCCTAAATAGTTGGAACTATAGCTCATTATAAACTTTTATATTTCTAAATGGAGCCCACAAGATTTAACTTGTGCTTGTTGATTATGGATATTTTCTTGGAATCAAATGCAATAGCGAATAACTTCTCCTTGAATGTCCTAGATATCTTCTCAATATTTAGAATCCCCGAATATATTATATAGATTCAAGGCGAATTATGAAATAATTTGGGATTTAAAGCTGCTACATCATCCATTAGCTTCAAGTTGTCCCCTTGATAAAATTTAATAGAAACACCATTATGCATCATCCCAATAGTTCTTCACTTTAAAACTTCGCTATGTTGGTGTTGCTACCTTTCATGAAATCACCTTTTGAATTGCAGATCAATTGAATCTACAAATGAATTTATAACTGTGATACTTGATAGTTTTGATTCTCTCTTAATATTACCCTTAGAAATATCATTACTACTTGAATTTATGAAATGGATCGATTTTGACATATGTTGCTTGGCATATTCTAATTCTCACTCTAGTAGTGTAACTTTGCAGAGCAACCACTATTCTCCATACCCAATTCTTAGACTAAGAAAATGCTCCATCTTGCGTATGTTTAGGACTTCAAGTGGGTATGTGCTTTCATCAATTATATTAAGGAGAATGGTGAAAAATAGTTTGTAATCCTTTGTTTTTCTTGCAAGTTGATATCTTTGCATAATGTAGTATAGGATTCCCTAATGGAAATGTTGCTCTATGTCTTGTTTTCGGTTTTGGTGATAGGGTATAGATAGTTTTGTTGTTGTAATGTACATAGTGAAATTGTAGGCTTGCAAGCTTATGTATCAAGGTTTAGCGTCTGACCTTGGCAAGGCCATGTGTGGCTTGTGTTTGGTCTCTTGGAAGGGGGGTAAAATATGATGAATATATGCTCACTTTAAGAGGACTTATGTACATTTTGATTAATAAAAACCATTACTTACGAAGAAAAAATATATATTAATAAAAAATTACATAATATTTTAAAATACATTACTATTGATTATTAAAATAAATAAATTTATTAGATAAGATATAATAGCACTTTATATTTATAATATTTAATGTATTATAAAAAAAAGACATAAACATCTAAAGTTCATAATAATAACACAATATAAATATAAATTAAAAATTTTAAAATTTCAAGATTAAATAAATGTAATAACATATTTATTTTTTAATTTTTAATTTTGTATTTGATAATATTATTATAAATATAATTATTTATTAAATATAAATATAATAATTATATTTATAATTTTAATTTTTTTAAGGTAAGTACTATCCGAGGGGTTAGCTCCCCACATATAAATCTTTACATTGCCTCTGAGATGGAATTAATTCCACTCACCATTACTTTGATAAGCTCCTACTTTGTTCAGCCAAACGAAGATCCCCTTTAATCCTTCTAATCATTTTAACCTTGCTCTTCCCCTTTGCTAATGCTTAGCAGAACCTGTTCATTTTTTCTAAAGAGAGGAGTACAGCTATTTTGGAGGTTGATTTGTATTGGTTCTTAACCCTAGTTATATCCAAAATAATTTCTAGACCACCACATATAATTGTTGATTATAATTTTAGAATCAAATGAAAAGAAATTGCAAAAGGAATAGAAATTAAAAGATTAAAAATAACATAGAACAAGAACATGATATTTATAGTGGTTTTCCCAAAGATGGCTACACCCACTTTTAGAGATTATCTCTTTTATTAATTCTCAATTGAATTACATATTCAACGAGCAATTGTATTTATAAAACAGTCTCAACTCCAATAATTGGAAAAATCCATCGAAATAGACAACTTCTAAATTAGCGAACACATGCCAATTAGAAGTCATTACAAGGAAGGCAATCGTTTTGAATTTGTAAGAGAAACTTGCTAATGTGGGCTTCACTAAACCCAACAATCTCCCACTTGAAGACCAAATAGTTGCTCAGAGACATCCCTCTGTTGTAGGTTTATTGTTAGAGCTAGACAAGGCCGAGAGAAGCTCTACAGAATTCAAACTTCTCCCTGGGCACTACCTTCGTTAACATATCAACTGGATTCAACTTTGTGTAAATTTTCTCCATCTAAAGCTTACCCTCTTCAATAACATGGTGAATAAAATGTTATCATAGCTCTATATGCTTTGTCCGATTGTGAAAGGTGGAATTCTTGGCCAAGTGAATAACACTATTGCTATCACAAAATAGAGTAAAAAATGAATTCTTACACCATAACTCACTTAACAACCGCTGTAATCATATCATTTCCTTTGTTCCTTCAGTTAGAGCAATATATTTTTCCTTCGTAGAAGAAAGTGCAACCACTTGTTGCAACCGAGAAGCCCAACTGATCACTGCCCTAACAAAATTCAACACATAATCAGTAGTAGAATGTTTTTTATCCTGTATGTTTACGTAGATTGGCATATTCATAAATATACATAGTTCTGTCTTGGGATTTCTTCACAAGATTGTTCATCACATCCATCATGGGGAGAAGACTAGCTAAATTCAAAGGCGTCTCTATATCGCTTAACCTATGTAAGAGGTCAAGAGCTTTGTCTATTGTGCTGTGATGCGCATACATCACTCCAATCAAGGATTGATATTCTAAAAGAACTCGTTGTGCTAGTCCATGCTGGGAGATCCATTTGGTATCAACATCCTTGAGAAGCTTGTTTCCTAGTGTTAATCCCTCAGCAAAATTCTAAAATTCTACGAAATATTTGGGACTTCAGCAGAAGTATGCGTGGATCTTGTAGACTATATTTTCAACTTTTGATACTGTAGGAAACTTGCTTACAATTTTGAATGCTAAATTCATTATGTGGGCCATGTAGTGAATGCCAAGCATGTGTGGTGCACAAGTAGTTTATAACTTTGTACAAACACTTCTCCTTTAACCTTGCATCACTATAGCTCCATCAACTCCTACACACACCAAGTTTTTGGCAATTGTCAACTCATCCATACCTATAATTTCATTCAAAGATATCTTGACTAGTTCAAATAGATTTTGCGATGTTGAATTGTCCTTCATTTTATGAACATAGAGAAGATGAGCTTGGAAAACATGTTCTACAGTATACAAATGCATATAGACCCAAGAAGTATTTTCTACCATAGTAACTTCATCTAAAGATAATGCAATGAAATTTGTCTCTTTTACTTTCTCCTTTAAATCTTCCTTTTCCACTACAGCAAGACAATTTTCCCATTCCCATCCAGCATTTAATGACCAATGTGAGAAGGGATAGTGAGGAACACCCTAATAAGATTTAATAAACTAGAATATTTTGGGTAGTCTGTCATAAGATACCCTTTGGACAAAATATGAAAAAAAACACTCATCTGAAGAGTTTTTGATAGATTTTCTGCTTCCATTGCTTTTCCAAATTGAGCCTCAAGTGTACCTTGACATGCAACAAGCTTCAAAATTCTTTGGTCATGCTCGTCATATTCCACGACATACCTAACATGAAGACATTCTTCTTTTGATTTCCATCGTACAACTTATTGTTCCTTTCTGTCTATGATTTTTTTTTCATAAACTTTATCGATATGGTTTTCTATAGTGTCAAGCTTTAGCTGCAATGTCTTGTCTCTTCAAAATTTCCAACTACAAATCATACATTTGGCCTTTGTCACACTTTCAATATCGTTTGCTTTCCCCACTGTACAATGAATGGGTACTTTGACAACCAACCAAGTTGAAAATTCCTTGTCATTTCCCACTCGGGCCCCATTTTTTTATTTTCTTTTTCTTTTCTTACTACCAACATCATCCTCATCCAAGTCAGTTATCTCATTCTAGCTAACCGGGGTATCCCTTGGAACATCTTCTGCGGTATTTCCATCCTCATTTGATACATTTTGATTTAACTCAATGAAAATCTCACCTTGACCTTTCGGTGGCAGTGAGGTATTGTGAATGCCTTCCTCATTAATATTTGGTGGAAGTGTTGATGATTTAGCTCCATCTTTATTTGATGGATTAGAAGCTTTTCCAATTCCAAAGTAAGACTGTATGGTACCTCTACGTTTTGGGTGTTTTGATGGCCTCCCAGTCTCTTCACTACCCTGAGGAGTCTTACCCTTGCTACTCGACATATTGATCTCTCACTTCAAATAAAAGCTGGAAAAAATGCCTTCTTGTTTAAGAAGGATAGAGAATATAGATCTCATTCCCTACTCAATATCATCTTTAAGATTGAAGCAAGAATGGAAAAGAGATAAAAAAATCTTATTATTATAACTAATAACACTATGAATAAATGATCACTCACCTTTAAGTCTACATTTTCGGCTTTCACTGACTTCCAAATTGAGAAGTAGAACCTCAAAACTAAACAAAATGTGTAAGAATAAACGATAGTTTTGATTGTATTTATATCAAATCATTTTTGGCAAATATCGCGGGATTTTTAAATGGTATATTAAAAATTTGGCAAATCCCACATGCTTATACAACGATATGTTGTAATTTTCAAGGTGAAATGTGTCCTCAAATGTAATTATTTGTTAATGTTATTGGCGAAATAAGTCCTCATAAGCAACTATTTATAAATTTTCATTGGAAAAATGGGTCTTCACAAGCAACTATTTCTAAATTTTAATTGGAAAAATGGGTCCTGATACAATGTTGTTTTAATAGTATTGGTGAATATGTAGGTGTTTTATTACATGCTTCCAAGATTCCAAGTGAAAATATTAGTCGGTCCATGATTTGAAACACGTAGTTTGTTATGGTGAATTTTGTTGCTTAAATATACCTCATAAAATAAATCGTTGGCAAATGGACATGCATTGGACCAATAATTCATAAAATCCAAGTGATTTGGACACCTTTTTGGGTGCGATTAATTTTCCAATTTCGACTTGGCCAATTTCTAGAATTCGCCAATTGGCAAAGATTCACCATTAAAGTTTTCCCTGCCTAAGTCTTCTAAGAGCCACAAATTTTACACTCTAGAGTCAAAATCACCATAGTTGTTGTAGCAAATGTAAAATGAAATAAAAAACCTATACAAAATGATGATCAAATGTGGTTTTATTCAAAATGAAAAGCTACTTTTTCCAATTGTAGTTATAGATACATACTCCTTGACTAAAGCTAATAGATCATACAGGAACATTATGGGCTATTTCTTTTGAATAACTGACAACCAAACTTCTTGGAATGTCTATAGAGGATTTGTATATGCTACAATTCAACCAGGAAGCATAAATTAATGTTGATACTATAATAAAAAGATCTCTATTCAAGAAATTTCTCTTCATCCTCTCATTTGAATATAATTCAAGTGGTGTTCAAGGATGACTAAAATCAACAATCACCAAAGGTGACTAGCTAGATTTTGTTGGAGAAAACACATTCTTGTTCAGTGAACTCAATGATATGTGCAATAATAGTATCTAAATCTAGCTCCTTTGTTTATTCTATGTAGAAACATATTCACAAGATTATATATAGTATAATTTATATATTTCTATTTAAATGTATGTGAATTCAATGTCACATGTATACATACTTCAAATTATATTATTTTTATTGAAATTATGTGTCTACAATCTTCCATCAAGTTATTTCTTTATAAGTTACATAATATTCATATCTCAAACATTTATCAAATTAGAATGATTGTAGAACTCATTCAATACAATTGATTTTTTTTTTGTTCATGTTAATCTTGTTTAATTCTATATGCTATTTTAAACTCTATCTGTAGACATGTAAAAATGCCTAACACATATCACACATCCTGAAATTGCATTTTTCCATCATTGGCATCATTTTCATTAAGTTACTACTGTATTTAACATCATTTCACATAATTTGCATCATTAATCCCCTTTTCACATCATTTCCATCATTTAACCCTATTTCTCTCTATTAATTAAATAATCTTGAATTGTTTAATTAATTCACTATTTCATCACTACTTTTCTCCTTTATCACCCTAGTTAAATAATTTCAATTATTTAATTAGGTTCATCTAATATTTCTTCTAATCATATATAATTAAATAATTCTAATTATTTAATTATCCCATTTCTAATCTTTTTCCTCTAATGAAATATTCTTTTTTAAAGAATGGCATATCCTCATCATCCATGATTAAATAATTTCTAATTATTTAATTATCCTATCTTCCCTCCACAAAGCATATTCCAAAGGAATATTCCTTTACAAAATATCTTGACTTAACTTGTCTCAATCATTTCTAGCCCTTGATCTTGAAATCTAATCTCCATCCTTGATATAAAACATCCTAACCATTTTCCTAAAATGGTAGAGATATTTTGAATTCTAACTAATCAAATCCATTGATCTTCCTTGATTCACTGTCATTTGTGGGTGTTGAGCACCAATCTCAACCATTCTTTTTGGGCATTGAATCTCAATCTTGACCCTTGATTGAATTTCCTAAAATCTATAAAATCACCTTCAATCCTTCACATTCATCACCTAGAATTTGAGTAGATACATCATGTCAAATAGATTCTTGAGCAATTGAGAGCATTTATCATAACATCTAGGTTATCTTTGCATCACATTACATCAAGGTTTTACTATCAATCATGGTGGTTTCAAGAGTTTGAGCAATTCAACACCATACAACACCAAGCTCTCCAACAATGGGATGGTGAGATTGTTGTTTTGTTCTTGTTTCAATCAAGCTTTTGCTATCTATCAAATTAGAATGATTGTAGAACTCATTCAATACAATTTATTTTTTTCTGTTCAAGTTAATCTTGTTTAATTCTATATGTTATTTTAAATTCTATTTGTAGACATGTAAAAATGCCTAACGCATATCACACATCCTGAAATTGCATTTTTCCATCATTGGCATCATTTTCATTACTATTGTTGTATTTAGCATCATTTCATATAATTTGCACCATTAATCCCCTTTTCACATCATTTCCATCATTTAACCCTATTTCTCTCTATTAATTAAATAATTTTGAATTGTTTAATTAATTCACTATTTCATCACTAATTTTCTCCTTTATCACCCTAGTTAAATAATTTCAATTATTTAATTAGGTTCATCTAATATTTTTGAACTAATCCTATATAATTAAATAATTCTAATTATCTAATTATCCCATTTCTAATCTTTTTCCTCTAATGAAATATTCTTTATTAAAGAATGACAATATCCTCATCTTCCATGATTAAGTAATTTCTAATTATTTAATTATCCTATCTTCCTTCCACAAAGCATATTCCCAAGGAATATTCCTTTCAAAATATCTTGACTTAACTTGTCTCAATCATTTCTAGCCCTTGATCTTTAAATCTAATCTCCACCCTTGATATAAAATATCCTAACCATTTTCCTAAAATGGTAGAAATATTTGAGTTCTAACTAATCAAATCCATTGATCTTCCTTGATCCACTCTCATTTGTGGGTGTTGAGGACCAATCTACACCCTTCTTTGTGGGCATTGAATCTCAATCTTGACCCTTGATCTAATTTGCTAGAATCTATAAAATCACCTTCAATCCTTCACATTCATCACCTAGAATTTGAGTAGAGACATCAAGTCAAATAGATTCTTAAGCAATTGAGAGAATTTTTCATAACATCTAGGTCATCTTTGCATCACATTCAATCAAGCTTTTGCTATCAATCATGGAGGCTTCAAGAGTTTGAGCAATCCAACACCATACAACACTAAGCTCTCCAAAAATGGGATGGTGAGATTGTTCTTGTTTTGATTTCAATTATGTTTGATTATGCTAACATTAGGGTTTGATTTCATGTCTTGATTTACAATTGGATCTTATTGGTAAGTGAGGTTGATCTCTTGTTTTGGTTCTTTGATTGAATTTTTGATTGTTTATCCCCTTCCACTTTTACCCCTCATATAAATTGGCATGCCCGGTGGGACCCACGTCCCTGATTTAACATTTTTATCAAATTTTTGGTGAGTTGCAAGTTTCTGGAGTGTGAAATTCGGAAATAGAGTTCACTATTATGTACTGGATCACTTTTGTTCATACATCTAAATGTGTTTGCTTCTTCTCAAAACCGCTTTTTCTAACTCTTTCACAATTATTTTCTTGTATTTTGACCATTTGATAGAGTTTATTTAGTGTTGCAGAAATAGGTCCACGTCTACATTAGAGAAAAATTGTTGTTGAAAGAACAAAACTGTGTCTGTCTTAGATGGGGACCGCTATTGCACAAAACATGATTGCTATAAAAAATCTGATCGCTATTGCTTCTCTACTTTTTAATTGTTGTTTATTGTCAACCAGTATACAGGTGTGTTTTTTTCAAAAGAAGGTAGCTCTTACAAAATATTAGATTGTGGTTGCTTCAAAATAGGGTCACTATTGTAGAATCAAAATGTGGTTGTCTTAGAGGAAGGTCGCCCTTGTTAGGTAACATAGCTACTTATGTTCTTTCTTTCTTTCTAATTTGAAATTATCAGTCTTGGATTTTAGATTTTTAGAACCCTAACTCTAAGCTTTGTTGTGTGTTGTTGTTTTGAGCTTTATCTAACCTAATTATGCAACCTTTTCATGGGGTGAAGGAAAGTTTATAAACTACTAATCCAACGTTTTTTGTATTGCTTCGAATGGTTGAAGGCTATTGATCAAACTACTAACACTTTGCTTGCAACCCTTGTCAAAGAATCAATTTATTCAAGTATTGTGTTTTTTAGTTTTCATAAATTAGAAAACATTTACTTTGGTGCATAAAATGAATTTGTTTTCCGTGCTTGGAAAGTTAGATGTGTATCCTCTCCCCTTGCATCATTTGATGATCCTAGGTGATGATAAACATCTTGGACTTCACATTTTTTGTCAGTGAAGGCATCTTATATACATATCCTCTCCCCTTGCATCATTTGATGATCCTAGGTGATGAGAAATGTCAAGACACTTAGCCTTCCCTTTTTTTTAGTAGGAGGCTTACCTTTGAGACACATCCTAATGGATAACTCAAGGGGAAAACCTCAAAGCATGTATATGTTATACCATGAGTGTTCACCGAGTCACTACAAACCATTGTATTTAGAAGCCTAAGACCAAGTTTTCCATTGTGTTGAGTCATAGTAGTGCATTGGGATAGCATCATCCTAAGAAGTTACTTACCATGTCTAGTTCATGGTTCAGGTGTAAGGTGTCTTACTAGAGTTCACACTCTTTCAATGCTAGGGGTATCAATGTGGTACATTACCTTGGCATACCCTATTCATCCACTCCTTGAATACAGATTAACCTTTGGGTGGTAAGCCTACTATGAGGAGACGTTCCTTTAATACTAGCTAGGTTGTACTTGATTGACATGTATTCTTTGAGCTAAACTTAGTGAACCTTGTGGAAGAAGGTTTGCACAAATCACCTTATCTCTTTTGAGTCAGTTACATGCCTACTTTTTCTTCTATGTGTATAACCTTCTCTTTCAAAAAATCATCTCAAACATCAGACCTAAACTTTCATCTTGCAAACAGCCCAAAACTATCATTAGACTTGAAACAAAAAAATAGAGTCACACTTGTCAGAAAATAGGGTTGTTGTTGTACATCTTACCATATCTTTCTCAGAATCTTGTTGCTATTTCTCAACAGATACTCACACTTGCCCAAACATTTGGTTGCTACTGCATTGCATTAGCTCACTATTACACATTTGGTGACTCTTTTTAATTTCTCCTATCTTCTAGTCAATGTGTTTAAACAAAGTCACTTTTGTCAATATTGTCATAGCTACCTTTGTAGAAGCTCTCTTTTGTCTGATAATCCTATTGTGATTACCTACACAACTACCATGTTTTCCTTTTTGTGATGTGTTTATCTGCTTAAGAACTTGCTCAGACTTGTTGAACTTGGTCTTAGACATTGTCATAATTTTCTGCCCACCTGTCATAACGTTTGTCACAATATACCTGCACTTGTACACAACCGGTTTATACTTTCAAACATTGTTACCCTACCTTTCAAATTTGGTTTACCTAGGGATTTTCATCATAGACCTCTTGGACAAAAATATCAATAAGATTTTCATCAAAATTTCTTAGCAAATTTAGACATCATTAGTCCTTTAGACCATCCTTTGCATCAACATTATAGATCAAAGAACAAACTAGTCTTTAGAAACACATAAATACAAACCATCAAACCTTATCATCATGCTAGTGTCTCAATCGAATCAGCTTATCATCTTGTGGTCTTGTCAAATTTAGTGGAAATTATCTTCTCCCTAAATTTCTATATTACTATCATCCTTCCTTACTTGCACTCACGAGTCTAGTTTAAGTAGAGAAATCAACTTATCCTTTATCAAGGGTGCTACCACAATACTGTGTCTCACTTTTGGGATGTGTTGATTTTTGACTGAAATCATTATTTTTTGAAAAACTAATGATTTAAGCCTTGAGAGGCTCTATCTAAAGGGTTTTAATTGAAGAGTGGTAGATAAGACCCCCTTAGATCAAACCCCCTTGGATTACCCCATTCTCACCTGGGATGTGCAGGTAGTCTGCTAAGGAATCGGAAGAGGAAGATGGGACAAGAGCTTCTAATGGTATTTTATATGTTGTGATTGAATTAATTAAATAAGAGTAATATTGTTATTAAAATGTTAGATTAAATTGTATTTAAATTTTTAAATGTTTTATTTATTTTTTAAAAAAGTCATGAGGTTATTAAATGATAATAAAAATATTGAATTGTATTTTATTATTATAATTAATTATCCTGTTGAGGATAATTGTTAGAATAAATTATTTAAATTAATTAGATAATATGTTTTGCAAGTAAAGTTGTAAAAACGGAAATTAAAACAAAAAGTTTTGAAAATAGAAAAAATAAAAAATAAAAGAATGAAAAAGTTGTGTGAACGAATGAGAACTCAGATCTAACTGAAAAGCTTGCTTTTAAAAATATAATTTCTTTTATTGATGATTTTTAGAGCTTTTGCATTGGAATGGTATTATATTTTATTTTAATTGAAAATTTTGAGGAGTTTTTAGGGACAGAGATTTTATGGAGAGGGAAATGGAAAAATAATGGTTATGCATCTTTAAAATTTTCAGAAGTTTTCGAAAAGGATTTTTCCATTCCTTTGTTTGAAATATTTTGAGAAGAGTCTTGGGAATAAGTATTTGGATTCGAGATTTGAGCACGGTTACTTAGAGGACATAGAAGCAAGAAGGAGGAGCTCTTCGTAAAGGCCGTTAGAAACCAGCTTCATCAGATCCCCGAGAGCGTAGGACTCCAGGTTCCACTCTCTTCTCTTAATGGTCTTAAATCTGTAAAAGAAATAAAAATGTGTTTTAGAATCAATCTCTGTTTGAAAAAGAAAATCTTATTGTGATTTAGATTTAAATGATTTCCTTGAGATTAGAAAATGTATAAACAAGTAGGTCTTATTTGAAAAAAAAATTCATGTTGAATTTAGAAATCAGAGTATGCAAACAAACTAAAAAGAAACTCTTCAAATTTTGTTTAGTTATATCCTTTTTCTCTCTTTTATTATTTTACGTGGAAAGAAAAGAAATTAATCTTCGTATTTTGGATGGTTTTGATATCAGAACTTTTTAATAGTCATAAATACTTATCTTGTAAAATATATCTTTGTGTATGTATCTGAGGATAACTTAGTTCTTTGTAATTGTTTATAATTTTATTTATATATATATAAAATAAATTTATAAACCTATATATAAATTTATATATATTCATAATTATATTAATTTTATATATGTATTTAAAAATAAAAGATATATATTGGTTTTAAATTTTCAAATTAAAAAGGCAGAATAAGGCGTGGGAATCCGTGCAGGCAGGATGGCATTTATTAATAATGATTTACGTATTTTAAAAAAAATTATATAAATGAAATTTTATAAAAAAAAAAATTTAAATTTTTACTGAGGGTGAGACTGACGTGAACCCCGTGCCAGGCGGCTGCTAAGGCTGCTGGCAGATCATGACTGTTGTCTTGCTTGGCGGCAAACTGCCGTGCACAAGCAGTCCAGGAGACTGTGTCTTGCGGAATCCTACAGTGCCGGCGTCCTTGCAAGGACTCGTGGCGATGAGCGGCGGTCTTTGCTTGTTTCCACATTTTTTTTAAGAATTTTAATTTTTAATTTAAATTTAATTTAATTTTAATGTATTACTGTCTGTTTATATATATATACCATTGCACAATTGATTATAATTTATTTTATTTTAAATATAATTAGAATTAATTTATTTAATATCAGTTTTATTCAAAAATGTAATTTATGTATTTTATTTGAAAGTTAAATAATGTCATATGTACATATATATAGGGCATTATTTTAAATAATTTTTAAACAGAAAATTTGTCTTAAGTCATTGTTTGTGAATTATATTGAGAAAAATTGCATTCTGTTATATTTGATGATTGAAATTTGATATTCATTTTGTAATGATCAGTTATTTGGTGAAATTAATTATTTAATTGAGAATGGAATTAAATTTAATAATGCAAACTTGCAAAATATATTTTAAACAAGAAAATAAAACTTAACTTATTGTGTGGTTTATATCGAGACAATTGTAATTGGCTATATTGGAGTTTGGAATCTTTTAATGATCATATCAATTTAATTCTTGGATCTTTGGTTTTAGTGAGAATTCTTAAATGATTTCACTTGTGGATTTTAGAATTTCCCAAATAAGAAATATCTTGATAAAATAGAGATCATTTTAGATTCTTCCTTATGTGGACTTAGCAGGTATGGTTTATTAAATTAAAATCAGTATATTATTGGTTACTTAGTTTTTATAATAGACCTGTGGGATATTCAATTATTGTTGGTTTAGAAAATTCATCGTTTAGATTATGATGTGATAAACCTAGCTTATTATCCATTACCATTACTTGATATACTTATACCAATTAGAATATCTACGAACTCATATTTATTCATTGCAATTATTAATATTGGAACAATAACTGATGGACTATAGTTTTAGATAGCTTTAAGATTTAACTTTATTAATTGCATATATTATGTTAGTTCAATTTATTAGCTATACATGGGTTCTAAAGATGATTGATTGATATGTTAGTGAATAGGAGCTAAGAAATAGTAATGGATAACATAGTTCAAGTGTAGATTACTGTCTTGATTATAATTGTAAATGGTACTATCATATAATTCAAATGTTGATATTATATTGTTGAATTCTCATTTTGAATGACCCTTGAAATGTTTTCATACATTAATAATCAATTTGTATATTATAAATTGATATCGTTGAATGTTTAAGTTTTGAGTATTAGTTTATTGAGTAGTATTTGACTAGTGATAAGGATTTGATATCTATTGTAAGTGCCTATACTAACTGTTTGTTTGTTAACCAAGAATGATGTGAAATCACTATTTTCTTTCACGGTGGATAGCTATAATATATATAAGTATGTGTTTTATCGTGAGCTATCTAGCTAAAAGTGAATGTTGTTATGCCTTGTGACCTTTCTTGCGCAAGTATGAATAAACATTTGAGTAGGCTATTTTTATTTTATTTTTGCAAGAATATGCTTACCTAGTTCTTCGGTCTTCGGCTTCACCTAAGTGGGTGGTAGCCGCCTAAGAAACTGTCTGGGGTGATGGACCCTAGAAAGGGTTGCATACCCACTCCTCTAGTATGTAATCTTGTATGGGTCACATAATGCTTATGAATAGAGGATTGAGTTTAGCGTGTAATTGTGGTGTTGTGTTACTTTTGTGTTGGGGTAGATTCCTCCTTGAATGTCTTATGAGTGAACCCTTGGTTGGTCAGTCAATGAGTTGGAGCAGCTCAAGTTGTCGAACTACGGTGCCTCTGCAAATTATATACGTAGGCAAGGCCATCAAGTGATGAGCCCCCAAGGCATTAGGTCGAGCCCCTAGGACTGTTCTTCTGAGTCTTGTTTGAGACTTGTCGTTTATTTTCGATAACGTAAAAACTACCATTGATTTATATAGCTTGTCTTAGTGATCATGTGCTAACTATCTTTGATCTGATGTGTGTGCCAAGTCATGTAGACCTTGCAGGTATAGGCATTGGGAGCAAGGACTTGTTAATAAAATAGAATGTAAGAGGTATGTTAAGCTGACCTAAGTAAGTAGACTCTATTGTCAAAGTTA
>VDFB02249930.1:0-22119 GCA_007258455.2 Sequoia sempervirens
TAAGCATGATAAATCCAAGTCCAAGGGGAGATCCAAATCTCTTGGAAAGTACAAAGTTATTTGTTAGAACTACATTAAGCCTTGACATATTGGTAAGGACTACAAAGAAGAAAATAAAAATAAAAACAAGATATTTTATTATGATTCTGAGTCCGAGAAGGAAGATGATGATCCATTCATTGCATCTTTGGAAAATCGTGCACATTATGATGCATGGTTAATAGAATCAAGTGCATATTTCCATAGGAGATTTAATAGAGATTGGTTTTCTAAAGATGAATAATTTTATGGAGGTAAGGTTTACTTTGGTGATGATTCATATTTAAATATTAAATTGGTCATGGTAAATTTAGAATTAGGTTTCTTGATGGTAGAATAAAATGGATTAATGGTGTGTTGCATGTCCCTGGATTAGAACAAAAGATTTTATTTGTGAGAAAACTAATAGATGGAGCTGTGTAGGTATTATTTTTTGAAGCAAGATGCAAGATGTTTAGAGGTTCTATGTGGTGTTAGCTATGAGACATTGTATAAGATTTATGCATGCACCATCAAGTGTAATAGAAATTCAGTGAAAAATAAGTCTGTGGATACTTCATTGGAAGAGGTGAGGGTTTCATCTTCAATAGATGGTCATGGATTTTGGGTACCCAAGGGTGCTCCTTCTTCTGAATCAAAGTTACCTATAGGGAAAACTATGTTATGGCGCCAAACACTTGGCCACATTGGAGAAAAGGTTCAAAGGACCTTGAAAATTAAAAACCTTGTTGAAGGATTGTCTAATTGTAATCTTAAGCCTAATGTAGGAAAATTATCCCTTTTCCTCACTTAATTTATGAATAATTAATAATAAATTGAGCCTAATGTTGCCTTGATTTGGTGTTGTAATGTTTTTTACACATTCACATTAAGTCTAGGGCCCTTTTAAACTAAATGGATCTAATTGTGCCTTATTTAGGGTGTTGTAAAGTGTATCTTAGCACTTTCACACTAATATAGGGCTTTATTAATTAATTGGGCTTATTTATGCCTTGATTGGTCCTATTTTGCATTCACAAGAGTTATTAATTTCATACTTATGTGGATAATCCTGACACTTATCAAATAACCAATCATAATTCAATGATTTGGGTCATGTGTTCCAGATCCAATGATCTGGGACTCATACGCCACCTTGGGCATATGAGTCCCACCTAAGTCTTGGGACCTGATATCAAATTTCATATTAAACAAGACACTCCTAGAAATATGTGTCCCAAGTTTTAGCTACTGGGACTCATATGAGACAACTGGTGTATGAGTCCAACTTTAACTAGGATGTATTTTGAATCAAATTCTTCGTGGGATTTTATCCTCCTAGATCTGATCTTGACTTGTAGTGTTCTATTTTTTGGAAATTTGGCACAAACAATTATAAATACAAGGTTATTTCACATAGTTTCATCCTAGAATTTCATAAGCAATCAAGAGAACTTTCACAAGGGTTCATAAGAGAATTCAAGAACATTCAAGAGAATTTAAAGAGAATTCAAAGGTAGATTTGAAGAATATTCTTGCAACAATTCAAGATCCATCATCATAATGCATCAAACATGTTGTTGAGCTAGTGTTGTGGTGTAGCATTCAAGATCCAAGTTAAACATTGTTCCGCATCTAATTCAAGATCAAGATCTACATTTTTCATGGCCACTTCATGTTGGATTATAGATCTAAATTTCAAGAAATCATTCAAGGTATCATTGTTCATGTTTTATGCTTCATGTTCATGTTTCATTGTTTCATCATAAGGCTTAATTACCTAAATAGGGTTTGACCAAGGTAAACCCCTACTCCCTAACAATCAACAAGTTTTTATCTCTCTACATGCATGATTCTAGATCTAGGTGGTTTAGAGCTTGAATATCCTTTGAAGACTAAGTTACAAGATTGAAGAAAGTTGTCCAAGTTGTTACAAGGTTGTCATCTTTAGGGAAAGTCACCTACAGGCTAGAATTCAAGCTTTTAGACCCAAAGATTTGGAAAGAGAGAAGCTACAATATACTAGTAGAGCATACCATAATCTCAGCCAAACCCTAATACTAGGACTAAATTGCCACCTAAGGTGTATGAGTCCTAGTATTGCCTTTTTGTAGATTTTAGAAGATCTAGAACATTCCTTGAGAGATTCCTATTTCTGCATAGAAACCTTAGCCTAGGACTAAATCACCTAGACTGGCATATGAGTCCCAATGAGCTTCAAAGCAATTGAATTTCAAGGTTTTAGAGCTTGTTTTGATGACATCTTTCTTCCAGGTACTCCTTTGTCCTTTCTTGGTTAATTATTCTAATTTTTAGTTTCATTTCCTAGGTCATTTGGTTAGATTTGCACATTGCATCCATCTTCTTTATTTTCAATCCCTTTCTTGGTGGTGAACCATCTTTTAGTCTTTAATCACACCCCTAGTACACCTTGATTTAGATCTCTTTCCCTCATTTCCATCCCTAGATTGAGATCTGTAAGGTTTCCTTGAATGAAACTTGAAGGAAATTGGTGGTTCTATCTTCCAAAACATAGTGACAATTTTCTACATTTTAGGTCCAAACTTAAGAACTTGAATTATAGCTAAAATAAAAGGCCATTTAATGTGGTCATCGAGCTTCCTAGAATTAATTTTAATGAAAGTGGCATATTTCTAAGATCATTAAACATATTTAATAAATTATACTCTAAATATTAAAACTAGTCTGGTGAAGCTTAAAAAGGAGCAAAGAGAGAATGAAAAATGTGAAGGTAAATGGATTTGGATGATATTATATGAAGTATTGAACAAAGTGAGTGGCCAATAATTACAAATTTATTCAAGCTCGCTCAACCCTTAGGTATGAATTAATAGAAACTTAAGCTTCAGATGTACTTAAACAAGGTTAGATTAGGACCAATTGTGTCTTATAAATATTTGTATAATTCATAAGGGAAAAAATGATTGCATCTAGGACCTTTATCATTATCCATATAAAAAATTACATCTTTGAGATCAACTAGGGTGAGATTTTGGTTACATAGATCTTTCTAGGAGGTGGAGAATTCACAAAGGGCCACACTCATACTCTATTGAAGAGTTTGAGCATGTTTCAAAGAAGGATCTTAAGATTGATAGACTTACTGCAAATGGTACAAACAAGTCTACATAATTTTAGGAATCTTGATGAAGAGCCACTAGCCTTCTTTGATGTACTTGATTTTCTAAGAATCTTGCAACATTATAGCGATAAAAAAATAATTGGAAGCTTTATCCCAAACCTTGAGGAAATTAAGGAAGACCTTGAGTTGGGATTCTTAAGATCTACAATCATTATAAAGTAGGTTTTATTAATGAATCTTGAAAGCACCTAATTATAGCAAGGGAAATGAAATAATTTTTAGTTTAGTAGTGGCATGATGGAGCTGCAAGGTGGTGTCTCATATGATTGGAAATGAAACAATGTCAATCAATTACCATATTTGCATAAAAAATGAGTATTACATTTAATGGAATTACTCCATTATTGTAGCAAACAAATCCCACAAAGAGGAAGTGGCTCAAGGTTTTAGATGTATTGGATATGTGATAGCATGGAATTATGACTCAATAAATATGTATTGAGGTAAACATGTATTTTTTCTACCTTAGGCATCACAATTTTCCACTCAATAAAAGATTGAACCATATATGATCTATAAGAAAACTAAATAATAAGAGTTCCACCAGTAATTGAAAATATTAGAAAATAAAAAGATATATTATCTGGACAACATGACCATTTTAGTTGTTTGACAACTCTTTTAGTACAAGAGTACAAACTTCTCAACATATACCATGAATAATTAGAATGACAATAGCAAAAATTTGGAGTGAAAAGGCCTAAATTATTATGTATAAATATAATTTATCAATCATCTTTTTAACTATCTAAAAGAAAGACATAGGTTGCCACATTTATTCAAAGTCAACTCAAGCATATGGAAATTTTATATAGAATCAAAGAGGTGGTTGGAATAGACTTTACAATCTAATTACAGAAATGAGATATTTCAACAATGTCATGGGAAATACATATAGTAATATCCCCAAGGGAGTAGTTATTAATATAGAAGGGGGCCCACAAAGCATGACTTGTGGAGTTACATCCATGGTCAATTGGTTTTTGCCACCTAGAGGAACAAAGATGGTAATCCATCCATAACCTAACTCATCATCACTATTTACAAAGTAACTTCTTAGGCATTTGGTACTACAAATAATTGAAAGAAAATAATCTACTATTTTCAAAATCTATAACTAAAATACATTGAGCATGGGAGATATTTGTTGAGCATATCCATGATTTATTTCCTTCTAGGTTGGAACCATCTTACAATCCATAAAGATAACTCATAGAAGAAAGGATTGAAGTGGAATATTATTCCTATTAATCTCATTGAGAGTTGAATAGTGCATCGTCAAGAAATAATTCTTTAAACAATATGTACAAATGACTTAAATTTTGGAAATTTGACTACACCAAATTGTGTTTTACTATGAACAAGTAAGTTATCCTTAGTATCATGAGTTAGACCTCATGAATGATGAGAGAGTGATAGAGTATCTATTTGGGAAGAAATAATGATAGAAGGAAGTGAAATTCAATTGTTTTTTTTTATTTTCCTTGGAGATGAATCTCCTATTAGGTGTGAAACAACAACTTCCTTTGCATTATTAGGATATGAAACTTGTGCCCTAATGATCAACTATTGAATGTGAAAATCCTTAGCTCCAAGGTTGTGATTATTTTTATAATTGTTTACTATAGTCCAATCACCCTAACTTTTTGGGGGAGGATAAACTCTATTAGATTAATTGGGTTGAAATTTTGGAAATTAGAAAAGTAGTGGGAAACCTTAAACTTGGTGATCTAAGGATTGGAACTAGTTGCAAGTGTTTTACATATTAAGATGCATTACCCTTTGGGTGATAAATTGGTCTCCTATTTAAATTTTAATGGAGTCCTAAAATTCCTTGGATAGGTCAACCTCAACAAAAATATTTTTTGGGATGAGTAGAGAAATATTTTTGTTCAACATGAATAATATGACCTAGAGTGGTTGATATATAGTCTAGGAAAGGAGATAAGGACAAAGGAGGGCCAAAAAATGATCTAGAAAGGAACCCATAGCACATTCCTTAGAAACAATCAAGTCTCAAGTCCAACCTAGTAAAAAAATGTTAAATTTACATATGTACCAAGAGCCATGGTAAAAATGGCTTTATTTAATTTCACATCAACAAAAGCAAAGAAGAAGAAACTAGGTTTTTAAGATTTTAAATTCCCTTGACATGAAACCCATGAGGGATCCAAATGGAGTTGACCTAAATTGTCAACATTATTTTAGAGGAAATTTTTCCAATAAGATACTCAATAAGAATATAGTTCTCAAGCCATATACATGCACTATGAAAATCATGAATAGGTAAAACAATATTAGCAAAAAGATAGTCACTTTCTGAATAGATTTTAATATGAACTTGCAAAGGTGCTTTTATACCATTTTATTATACTTCCACACCAACAAGCCCAACATTTAGTGTTGGGCCACTACAATTGGTAGTTATTTAAAAATGATAAAAAATTTCCCCAACAAAGAAAACTTAATGATATCCTACAATTAATGTGGGAAAATTCTAAATTTTAATGTAATTTGAAACAAGGATGATAGGAACAAGAGAATAAAATTAATACAATAATATAATCTAAGCAAAAAAAAAACCTAGTAAAATGACTCTTTCCTCCACCATAATTTTGAATAAAAAACACTTTATTAAGGAATATTTTGTTTTTAATAGTACATTTATAAGTTAAATATAATAATTAGCCAATGGGATATATATGGTGTGAGATTTTCGACAAAAAAGTCTTCTACCTAGAAACAACTACTAGGTTGTTGTCAAACTTTAAAATATTTTGTTAGTTTTTAGTCATTGATTTTTTCTATTTGTTAGAGTTTCCAATAAACTCCATAAAACCAATATCGCTTGTAAAACCTAGATTATCCTTTTATAAGGAGAAAATCAAACATGCAAGAGAAATTATGATAAAGACGTGCAAATATTATTATTGATAATAATGAATTACATGAGATAACTTGATTTTATAGAGCAACATAAAAAAATCTAAAAGGAAAACCTTATTAGGACCTAGGTAAAGTTAATAAAGTGTAATTAAATATTTAATTACACCAACACTATTCCCTTGAAAATTTCTTACATCTTACAAATTTAAATCATATGAAATTTTATCATCGATGTGAAATTAGTTGCATATATGACATTTTATTTTATTTAAATTTATCTATATTCATCAATGTGAAAGTGGTGACATATATTATATAATTTTATTCTAAAAATATCTATGTCAAATTCTATAAATTATTATGTTCCAATGCTTTATTTATTATTGGTGCATAGGGTCATTACGTTCCAATATTTTATTTCCTTGACATTTCCTATGATTTTTTTGTTGGCTTCAAAACTTTTCCTTTGATGCAATCATATATCATTCACCTTGTCTAAACTTATCAAAGGTCATGTCTCTAGAAGAGTAAACAACAACCTTTGGCCATGGATAACTTTGTATTCTCTCAGCTAGCATCTTTAGTATTTTCAAAAATTAGGAATTTTAGTTCATTTTAGTTTTATTGCCTATTTGTATAGATTCAAATGTTGCAATTAGGGAGCGCTTGTTTTTCTTGTTTGTCAAGGTTCCAAAAAACAAATTTAATGCCAATGCATGGAATTACTCGGTCTCAATGCTTATGAATTATTTTAAGGCATTTAATTTATGTGATCATGGCAATTTTATTTTTTATATTTTAGTACTTTCAAAACTCAACTACTTCATATAATTTACTTAAATCTTGTTTTATTTATTGAATTAATTATCTTTGATAAATTCTAAAACAATTATTTTGTTTCTTTTTACTTTTATAAGGTCTTATGTGAGCAACAATCAAAAAATGTACCTAGGAATAATCTCTTTGGATTTTGTATCTTTTAAATTTAGCAATATCTTTTCCGTTTATTTTGATACAATTGATGCCTAGTGATTTATTTCTTTCCCATTACTAGGTAAAAGTACAAACATGTGTCACACTTTTATAAAGGAATCTACCAACACAAACAAAAATTCTCAACTTTGATCACATAAAGGTGGGACCCCTATGTTTTGAATTTAAAAATAATGTAAACTAATGAAAAGTAGAACTCTTGATGAAGTTTATTATTGTAATTTTTCAAATTTGAAACAAAAAAAGGATATTTTTTTATAAATTTAAGAGCGGATTTTGAATTGCTCAATCTTTTTAAAAAAAGTGATGTTGATTTGATGTCAAGAAAAAAATAGAACAAAAAATATTTTCCCCTAGAATTTTTTTTCCCAAATAGATAACTTCAGTATCTAGTGCATGGAAAAAATAATTAAGATTTTTGATCTATATTTTCCTCGTATAGTGTGTTAAAGTCAAACATACTAGAATTTGATAGTTTTAATTTGACCTCAACTATTTTCTAATTTTTTTATCATTTAAAACTAAGTATACCCTTTTGGAGTGGATTCTCTCCTCTAGTGTACGATATATTTCTCAATTCTTTTAATATTTTTTTGTATTTTTTCTTAATTTCTAATCAGCATCATTTTTTATTATAACAACCTACTTGAATGATTTAAAAAAAATATTAAAACTAATAAAAATATAAAAAAAAATTATATATTTGGATTCTTGACTTTGAGCTCTATAAAAGGGTATTTTTAGTCTTTTGAAAAAATTATTCAGAATGAAGAAATATCATGTTCAATTGGAAAGTTTCAAAAAATTCTAGAAAAAGATGAAGTGGTTGCTAACAATGATGCCATATAAATAGTTTTGGGTGAAATGGTTTTGATCAAAACCATTTTAGGAAACGACCTACATGCAAATTAAATCGCATTTCAAATCGATAGAGGGAATTTTTTTTGTTTTGTTTTTTGAGGTGAAAAGGTTTCGTTTGAAATTTTATGTGCCACATATAGGCTAGATAGTTTCAGGTAGATCTGTTTCACCCAAAACTATTTAGGGTGAAATGGTTTCGATTGAAACTATTTAGTTGGTTGAAAGTGTGACACAAGTTTGAGCTTTTACCTTATTGCTTATATCAACTAGCTTTATTCTCACAACTTGTTCAATCCATCTTTCTCAAATAATCTTCTCATACTTTTTCTTCAACAAAGGAAAAGGAGGATTCTTCTCACACATCTAGAATTTATGTGAAAAAATTTCTTTCATCCATTAGGCATGGTAGTTTTGGCTTTTCATATTTCATGATTTATAAATAAGCCCAGTCAAAATAGTTTCAAATGTTTGAGTGACCTACAGAAAACTAAAGTAAATGTTCAATTCCCAACAAACAGTAATGAAAAAAAAGAAAGAAATACATTATGCACATCTATAAGATCATATGGTATGCCCAACAAGGATGATTTCTTGTGTTTTGAAAAATATTGGAATATGTATTTCAAAGATACAACCTTTGCTACTAAGGTAATTCTTGATTCTGTAGAGATAGCAATCACATATGCATTGGTTGCTATCCAAATTTATAAAGTAGAATAATCTTCAAAATCATTGATAGAAAGAACCTAGCTTAAGAAATAATGAGACAAATGTTTCTTATAATTTAAGATTGAACAAAAAACCATATTTACATCACACAATCTTTTCATGGGTATGATTGCAATCAGAGAGCGTAGGTTGAAGGTCAAGTAGGAAACAAAAACCTTTCATGGAGTGTAAGTGGAAAACTAAACAAGGAAAGTGAAGTACAAAATTTTGATGATGACTAGGAAATGGGCAATCCCACAATACTAGTTTATGATTTTTGGCCAAGCTGGACACTGAACTGATTTTTTTCTAACTAAATATTCACTTTCGGGCACCTATAGTGGCTAAACCGTGAGGAATTTGAAGATGATGCAAACTATTGATTTGTGATATTTTTTCTATAGATTGTAAATATATTTTTTTCAATTTTTTTGGAATTAGATTGCACTTCTTTTTCCATCTCCTTCGAAAACTAGTTTTTTTTCAATAACCACCATTTTTACGGAGTGACACTCACTGTATAACACATAATTTTTTTTCCATGAAGGATAAAATTCTATTTTTATCAAATTTAGATTTGTAACTATGATATATAGTGCTTCCAATTTGTTTCAGAGTGTTTTATTGAATATTTTTTCCTTAATCAAGTTTGAAAGTCAAACCAATTACAATTCAGACATAGGCGGATAGTATAACACATAAAATTTTTTGTATGTATTGAAATTCATTTTTTTTTGTTGGATCAAGGAATTCAATATATGGTGCACTCATATTTTTCAAATTTTTTTTATTAATCTTCTATTTTTCCACATGTGGAGAATAGAGAGCTTGATTTTTGGTGCAAAACCTATAATTACAAGAAATACAAAATAAATATAATAATAAAATTAGATTTATTTAAAATTATATCATTTGGGAAGTTTATAATAAGGACTACATAATTACAAAAAATAAATTTTAAATGAATTTATTTGATCCCCCAAAAGGTAAATCAAAAGTGGTTTTTTATCAACATTTTGATAGGTGTAAACAAGACTCTATTATAGGTATGGTTTAAAACTAGTAGGGTTCTATCCAAGGGGGTTTGATCTAAGGTAGTTTGATCAAACACTCTTCAATTGGAATGCTTTAAATGGAACTTTTTAAGGATTAAATCATTATATTTTCTAAAAATATGCGATTTCAACAAAAATTAGAATCTCCTAGAAATTGTAAATCAACTTTGTGGGATCATCCAAATTCTAGTGAAGAGTAGTTCAAGAAAAAATGATGCTACACATCATGGAAGTGAAGTAAAATACTATTGTAGCAATACACATGTTATAAAAAATATGATGCTATGAGGTCAAAAAAGAACTCTTATTAGTTACAAAGATTATTGACTTAGGGTTTCAAACATCCCATTGAACTACCACCCAAGAAGACTAAAATGGTGTACTCAAGCAATCTATTTTCTCTAGTTTTTGATGATTTAAACTACAAAGGCTCTATCAATGATGAAGATTGTGATACACAAAAAATTGTCCCGGAGACTAGGGGTAACCCTTAGTTAGAATTAAGGTGACAAAGTAACAATCCAACAAGGCCTCTTCTAGGCGTTACATTCTCTAATATTAACAAATATCAATCATCAACCTATGTGGGATTGAACTCAAGAACCTCCCATGTTCATCTAATGCTATAACACTTTGATTCCCTAGCTTCTTTCCTTGAGTCCTTAAAGTAACAAAGGGAATAAATCATGATATAGTGTTGATGTAGATAATTAAAGAAATCAGAAGAAGGTTTCTCACTAAGGTGCACAAGATAGAAGATATAAAAATCTTGCTTTATAAAGAGAAAGTCACCAAGTACCACAAATTTCTAATATTCTTTAGAAATTTTTAGTAGTTATTAAGAAATTCTTATAAGTTGGTTTGGATGAAAATATTTTCCTTCTATTCTTCTCAAGCTCTCAGCAATTTTATCGAGTCTCAACACTAATGCTAAATTGGCAGCCAATACTCAAATATAATAATTTCTTGTAATTTCTAGAATTTGATTTTTTACATCTTAATAAATCACATGAATGATGTGTGGTGACCCATATAACGCAGTGGTTGAAACACTTTCTTGGTGGCGCTACCACCAAGGTTGAAACACTTTCTTATAGATTTTTCGTAATAACTAGTTGGTATGTGGGGAGTGAATAATTGACTTAAATTAAATGTTTTCTAATATTCAAGCACAATTTAGTTTTAATTTTTTGTGAACAAATGATATGAGAAACAAAAGTTTAATAAAAAACATTTATACTATGTCTAGGTAAGATTTTACTTATATGTGCACCATATTTTATTTGTTTCACACATGGTTGCCTAAATTTTTCATTTAGAGTTTTAATCTTTATTGTATTAATGAGTTCGATTGTCACATTTTTTCACTTTGTAAATGGAAGTGTAATTAGGAAAAGTCTGCATGTACACATTTGAAGTGTAAGTTCAAATAGAAAAAAAATATTTTCAAAAGTTGTGCCACACCTAGTTTTATATAAGAAAAAGGGGTTCTTCTCTTTGTAGTTTTAAGTTAGCGTTCTAGTGAATGCATGGAATCTTTCTTTAATTGCATGAAATTTCAATCAATATTTAGTGCAATTGATTTGATTGAAGAGTATATCGACTATACATTATACTATTAATATTGTACATTATATTGTTCAAGTATAATATATATATATATATATATATATATATAATTACCTACAAATATTAATAATATATAAAATTATATATATTATTATTAATATTATATTTTAGCCTATTAATATCATATTGTAATTCTATTTAAGAGATTTAAATATGTCTTAATAGAGTAGTATCATAATTGATAAATTTAATCTCTTTGGAATTTATTAGGGAATATATTGATATGTGTTTTCAAATATGAACATTAGATATATTTGTTGGTAAACATATAGAGAAAAAAAATATTTTAGAGAACTTCTCAAAAATGTTTTCTTTGGTTTTTGTTAAATTTTTGATAAATACTAATGTTTAGAGACTTTTTTGGTTATTTTTTATGAAATATGTTCAGATTTTACTTTTTGTAAATATTTGAAAAAAAAATGTATTGAGATGTTTTGATAATGGGATTTTATTCATTTAAGGAGATTTGGAGAAAATAATCTTAAAATTAGTATTTCTTTGTAGGAAAAGAAACTCTTTTTACTTTTTATTTGCAATGTTGAGGGAAAATATACTTAAATATACTTGAACATGGAAATCATTTTCATTTATAAATATACTTCTCATTTTGAACTTAAAAATTATCATTAGTAAACACCTCTAAATCATTTTTTTTTATAAAATACTTATAAATTCAACTATAAACTTTTTAATCAAATTTGTTAACACATCTCCTTCAATGCTAATATAATCAAGACGGTATCAATTTCTTTGCTATTTTCCCAAAATCTCTGCTTTTACGTCATGCATTACTATTTTAATCTATATCTTAACCAATAAATTATTACGTGCACCAATAAATTGAAAAACAAATAATATCGAACTGAATCAATTGTGTGGTAACACCTCATGAAGTGGCTAGGTGTTACTTATTTACTCACAGCTCACTGCCAGGCTGTAATTACTTATTGATAGATAGATAAGACGTCAATTGTCGTTTTTGGAGATTACTATTAAACCCAACACAGTTCGTGATGCCATTGTTATGTAGGCGGCTTTGGCGTGGCATCCCAAGTAGCTAAATCAGGGAAAAGTTCAGAGTGGTCGTAGGGTTGCGGCACGACTTGCAAATCTGGCTGAAGCGGAGGCATCTGAATGCTCTCCTCAAGTGGTATATGTTGTGGAGATTGTAACAGATATTTTGTATCGTTCTCTTCTTCCTCTTCTTCTGCCACTTGAACTACTTTGTCTTTTCCTGCGTCTCTGGATTGAATAAAAGCTTCGGTCGGTGCTGCTTCTTGGAGAAACGACGTAGCAGGCGGAGCCAACCGCGATGGTAGCTGTTCGAATAGCATTCGGTGATGGATTTCTCCCAGCACGTGCCACCTCCAATGTAGTTGAGTTAAACTTGGAGTCTGGGAAATTGAAAGACGTGGCGTCAGGTCCTCGCAGGCAAAAGAGCGTAAGCAGTGGAGTATGAGCCGAGCGATATGCGCGATCTCTTTTCTGCCCGAATTTCGGCCACATGCTTTCCCCATTTTCTCTTTCTCACGCCTCGGTATCTCATTTCTTCTCCACTATTCGGCATATCGCAAAACGTTTAGCGTTGATGCTATATTCCGCCTGATTCTGAGGTAGGTATAATTTTGTAGTTTGAAGAATCCAGAGTATAGATGAGGAAATAAATTCGTCCTTTTAACATCCCATATTGATAGATACGTGGTCAGCGAGGCCTAAACATCGACATCTGTACTGAAATTGTAACGTTTGTTAATTTGGAAGTGAAAGACGAATTTGATCTTGAAGTTAAGAAACAATTCACCAGCTATTTGAACTCTTCTGTCCACACGCCTGTCGGTGCTTTTACTTTGGAGCCGGCACAATTGTCTTTAACAAACTATGATTTTGTACTTTTAGACGGGTCCGCATTCTATTTCTATAAAAAATTATCAGCTGTTGAACTCTTTTCTCGGTATGTTTACTTTGGAGCCGACACAATTGTCTTTAACAAATTATGATTTTGTATTTTTACATAGGTCCGCATTCTATTTCTATGAAAATTTATTAGATGGGGACTTGAAAACAGCGTATTTTAACATTATTTATTTAACACGTCATTTTTATAAAAATGTATGTTATATTTTTCTACTTCCATGAAAATTCGTTAGGTGGGGACATTAAAAAATCATTAGATGAAGTCAACATTCTATTTCTATGAAAATTTATTAGATGTGAACTTAAAAATATGCATTCCGACTACATTTATTTTACACCTCATCTTTATGAAAAATCATGTACTTTCTATTTCCATGAAATTATATAAAGACCTTAAAAAAGGCACATTGCAATGACATTCATTTTACAGCTCATCTTTATGAAAAATATACTTTATGCTTTCTATTTCCATTAAAAATCATTAAGCAAATGTACTAAAAAAGCATTCCAATTAAATTCATTTTACACCTCATCTTTATCAAAGATATATTTTGTACATAAAAAATCATTAGATGTGGACTTAAAATTGATTAGAATTGTTGTAACTTCCAATAATCAAGTGAAAGAAATAGAAAAAGAACAACCAAATTAGGCCATGAGATCAAATGTTCCTTATCATTTTTTCTTTAATTTCTACTAAAACACATTTTAAATTATAAGCATATCAAAATTCAACATTTATCCTTTAGTTAAAACCTTTGTGAAACTTACATCTCTTCTTTAGCATCACAATAAGATCAAGTTTTATGGAGATGTTGCTCATTCTATTTGAAGATAAAATGTTAAGCTCCATACTAAATGTACCATTTAACATATTTTAAATATATTATTTTATGATTAAAATGACTGCTCTATATTAGACTTATAATTTATTATGACTTAATATTAGTAGTGTTTAATTATTACATGGAAGGTTGAGTCTCATACACATCATGCAACATCTACTACTTATTAACATGCCTAGTCAGTTGATTAGTGTCTCATCACTAGTATTATCATGTCTACCCATGTTACCATCTTTTAATGCTTTCAAATATAAAAAGATAATTGGAGGAAACCACATTGTGAGGTCTACATTCATCCTTCACCATTTGTTGAGGTCTACATGCATCATTTGACAACTATTGTTGAGGTTTGCACTCATTTTTTTACCATCATTATTAAGTTCAGTATGTGATGCATAGATGGTCCTTCTCAAATACTATTTATAGGTGTGTGTTTAATGATCTTCAAAATCAAAAAATAAAACTAAGGAAATAATCTTTGATTTTGGTAAGCTTAAAAAACTATTAATTATCATGTTATTTTATTGTTAGGGCTTAATTCTCTTGATTCATTTCCTATATTTTGAAGAAAACACATTTTGAGTTCCACATTTTTCCTTTACCATCTAATGGGGTGTGTATTTGTTATTTGATTTTTATCGTTGAGATCATTATATGATGCATAGGTAATGTTGCTCATAAACTATTTAAATTTATAGGTTTAGTGAGATTATAAATAAGAGAAATAAAACAAAGGTTTTAATCTTTTCTTTTAAGGAGCTTTAAAAAACATTGTTCAGATCAATATAATTAGAATAGGGTTGGTGTGTCTGTTTGTACCATGTGGTATTTCGGTCTCGTCAAAATGGGCACCATTATACTTTCAGGCATGAATAATTGGGTTCCTTCTTTTGCATGAATGAAGCGGCACTAATGGATTGGGCATGGGATTTTAGCATCTAAAGTGCAGGCAGGTTGTGGGGGTAGCTGGCTGCAGGTCAGGGACAGTGGAAAACACCAAAGGAAAACCAGGCGTGTTGGTGCCGTGAGCCGTGTTGGGCGTTGTACTGCTGAATGGGGATGTCGCGGTGCTGGTGGGAACCGAGATATGGGATTTGCCGACGGTGCCGCCGTCGCCGCGGAGCGTGGCGGCAACTACCGTCGCCGGGTTTCGCGTGGCGGTAGGATTTCGAGATGGATAACAACTAATGACAACTAACATCTTCTAGAAAAATTCCTTCCTATGACCTAAGTAAACTTAACTAAGATGTAAATAAGTCCCCTAGTAATGAACTGACTAGGTACAAGACTTTATTTACACCAACAATTTGGAAGGAGGATTTAGAAGATTTTGACCAAATATATGTAACTATGATTCCCTTAATTACAAGTGAGCTGGAAAAAATGAAGCATTAATTTCCAATGCATGTTTAAGCTAACCAGCGTTGAAACTAGGTTTACAAACTTGCCACTAATCTGGAAATCAGATTGCAAACTTGCAAACTAACAATAAATCATAGTTTGTTATTAAGTTTTGAAGTTGGTTTTGGAGGAATGGGCCACCCTTGGGTGATTGGGTCCTATTATGGCTTTTTCAAAAGTGTTAGTTTTAGAGGCTTGGTTAATAGTGTTGTTCTAGAATTTCAAAAGTGTTGTTTTACAATTTCAAAATAGATATTTACCAATAGAAAAAAAAAATGAAAATGCAAACAAAAAAATGTGTGAAAAATCTTGTTTAAACACTTGTACAAGGGTTGGGTCAACCCTAGGTGATCGAGTCTTTGAGAAAGGTTCTGAAAACTACAAAATTGAATGTTTAAATTATTGTTCCTAACTACAAATAGGTTTGATAGTGACCGTTTTTCCATAATTTTTCAATGCAAAGGAAATGAAAAATGTATGAAAATTTTGGAACAAAATGACAGGTTTTGAATGCAATTTTAAGATGGAAATCTAATAAAATAATTGAAACACATTATAATGCAAC
Organism: Sequoia sempervirens; assembly: GCA_007258455.2. NCBI lineage: Eukaryota > Viridiplantae > Streptophyta > Pinopsida > Cupressales > Cupressaceae > Sequoia > Sequoia sempervirens. Next base: position 16,039 of record VDFB02249930.1, read on the forward strand.
CTATGATGCACTATGAATGCAATATTTTTGGATTTTTATAATTTCTATGATGTAATATATGCAACCCTAAATGTGAAACACAATGAAACAAAACCTAGATGAGAAATGCAAAACACAATGATGCAAAAACTAGATATAGGGTTTGAAAGACTATTGAATCAGAAAATTATGATGTAAGAATGTTAGGTTCACCAAAATGAAACATTAAAATGTGGTACACCCTAATTTTAATACTCATGACCTAGGGTGTATTCCATCTTTTATATGATTTCATTAAGAGGAAAATCAACAAGGTGCAAAGATTGGCTTTCAACCTTAAAGGTGATTCAATAAGGCCTAGATCTGTATCTTTTTGAGTCTTAGGAATGATCTAGAAATGATTTGAAATGATCAACCTAATTAAACTAAATGACATAAGATGATAAATGCAATTTCCTAAAGATAAATAGATGAAAAAAAATTCTACAAGTGGATCTGGAAAGTGCAAACTGATGTGTACTTGTCACAAAAAGTTGGATTTGAGTGTTGTAGTAGGACTAGGTCACCCCTAGGTGATTTGGTCTTTGTAGTCCTTTCCAAAACTTCAAAGTTTGATTTTGAAACCCTCCATCTTCTCTCTGTTCTTGTGCCCATAAATCTTCATCTTCAGATTCAGACCTATAATAAATCTGCAAAAGAAATTGTTTGGGTGGCTATATGGGGGTTTTCCTTAGTCAAACCCCTATTTTTGTAATTAAACCTCAACAAGTAGCCAAATATATGCTAAAATATAGTGTGTGTGAGCCTTAACCTTATTTGCATATAAGGTTATTATGTCAAGCTAAATGCAAAGGAACCCTAATCAAGTGCATTAGAGTGTGATTCCAATATGACAATGATAAGATTCTATAACAGAGGCGCACCATAGAAAAATGGCCACTTGTCATTTTCATGGTCTTTTAGGCCTTTTACCTTGATGTTTGATATATTTTTCTTTGATTCATTGATGTAATGTGGCTTGAATATTCACATTAGGCCTTTAAAATTTGAATAATGACGTCTTGTGAAGGCGTTGTAAAGTGTTGTAAAACATTTCTACATTTTTCTAGACTCTATTCATTACAATTCACCTAAAAATAACATTTTCATCAGTCATCAAGTCTTATTTTGAAGTGTTGTAAAGTCTTGTAACAAGATTTCACACTTTTCTAGGCATAATTTCACTATTTACACCTTTCTTATGCTTTATTTGACCTCTTTATGCCATTATAAGGCTTAATTAAGTATATTTTTGAATGTAAACCTGAAAAACAATATTGAATGTGACTTAATTCCCGACACCCACATTCAAGCCCAAGGTGGGACCCATTCACCATGGGTGGCGAATGAGTCCCCCTTGGCTCCAAATTCAAAATATTTCAAATTTTCTTTCAGTTTTTTATTCAAAATCACTTGATGTTGGCCTGTGATGAGGTATCAAAGGGTTACTAAGGCACAAGATTATATAAATAAGTGCTTTTTACCTCATTTTACATCTTCTACAATCATACATCACATCCATGCAATCTTTTCATTCACTCAAGCATTCAAGCATATTACAACATGAAATCAAGAATTAATCAAGCATTCAAAGGTAGAAATATATATATCTTACGACTTTCATCAACAAGGGTTTGGTAAGGTGATAGCATTTGCATGTTATTAGTTTATCTTTCTCTTTCATTTCATCATTTTATTAAGGGTTTGAGTACCAAAGTGGGATTTGACCAAGGCAAATCCCTTTTTCCTAACCCTTAACCATTTTTCCCCTTTGTGCATGTGTTATGTATGTAGATTTATCAAGCATTTAGGTGTTAAAAGGTGGAGAAGAAGTCAACAAATTTTCTCAAGTCAACCACTTCATATTTCAAGCTTGGAGAAGATATTTTGTCCCTTTCCTGTCGAATTGACTTCAACAACCCGACAAGGAGACATCCCCAGATCTGGTGTTGCAGAGTTGTCTCCTGATTTCTCAGAATTTTGGGAGAGCATTGATTTGGCACCAGTGGCGAATGAGTCCCACCTTAAGGCTAGAAATCTAGGTTTTCTCAGATTCTGGATCTCGACACTTAGAAATCTGCTCCCAATAGTTTTTACCAGAAGTAGGACTAATTCGCCATCAATGGTGAATGAGTCCCACTGGTGATTTTCTATGATTTCAGAAAACATTCAAGACACTCCATGGTGCACCCATGGTAGGAGGTTCCTCAAGGAGAGCAATCTAGACCATGTAGCAAGAGTGACCACACAATAGAAGCATCACAAAATATGGAGGAAAATGCAGATTCAAACATTCTTATCATCAAAAATTTTGATTACAATCGGCTGACAACATCTGAGCTTATAGATTCAGCTCATAAGCATGATACAACATGCTCAAAATACAATATTCCTATATGCTCCTTAAGACGACAAAAAATATTACACATCAAATCTATATTATTCTACTTAATCAACTTCTTCTCTCCTAATGATCGTTACAATGCTTTATATCATATCCGCAGATCTAGAATTTTTCATGTCAGCCAAAAATCATTACAATCTCAAATTAAGTAAAATGTAATGCATGCATGAAATAGGCCAGCTTCAAATTTGAATTTCTCCTCGGTAGGTGTATAGTATGAAGTGTGGACCAGTAATTAAGGTCTGGGACACTCCATGGAACAATTAAAAACACATCGTGAGGATCTGCAAGTTACGAGAAAGATCCACAAGAGATCAAACTAGCCATTAGGCTTGAAACTTATTCCAGTGTCGGTTCAAGAAACTTCCACTTAATTTGGGAGCGATAACTTGTTGGAAAAAGAATTCATTGCACTCAAATCTTGGAATAATGAAAATGAACATGTCCACAATGAAAATATGGATCCGTTGGGTCTGGTGAGGAAATATGATGAATCCACCAACTTGAACTAAACAAGAACATAAACTGGAATGAAAATATTTTTGGTTGATGTAAGATTGACAAGAACCAAGGATGCTCCTGCATCAGACATTCAAGGTTAATGAAAAGTGAGTCCCTCACTTTGTTGGGGCTAAAGGAAAACCAATATGGTCTACCTCAGCTTGAGAAATCTAGGAAGAATCTTTCACTGGTCTGTCTTTCCACTTCACAAGATATTCTTGTACTATCTTCCACGCATCTTCTTCCCATCTCTGACATCCAAAATATCTTCTATCTCATCTGGTTGTTGTTTAGGAAATTGTTTCTCCAATCTTGCTTTACTGTCTTCACTGAATTCTACTTCATGGTACCAATGTAGATCTGCAATGTTGAATATAGGTGATATACCCATGCCATCCTGTAACTCTACTTCATATGCATTTCCTGAATCAAATTTCTTCAAAATCTTATAGGGTCCAAACTTCCTCATCTTAAGCTTATTGTATGTGCCAACTGGAAATCTTTCCTTCCTCAAATACACCATCACTTCATCTCCAACTTCAAACTCCTTGTGTCTCCTCTTTTCATCTGCTTGCTCCTTATACTTTAGGTTCATATCTTCGAATTGTTGTTTTACTTGAGTATGCATTTTCTTCATATGTTCTACAAATTCCTCTTCTTTTGTACTCTTTTTTATCTTCCTTACTGATGTCTCGCAACTTTGATATACCTCTAGGATGAACTCTAATAACAATCTCAAAAGGTGTCTTTCTGGTACTCCTATTCATTGAATTATTGTAAGAAAACTCTTCTTGTGCAAGGACTAAATCCCAACTTCCAGTCTTCTCTCCAACCAAACATCTCAGCAAACTCCCTAAACTCTTGTTTACTACCCCTGTCTATCCATCAGTCTATGGGTGAAAAGTAGAATTGAACTTTAAATCTATCTTTAACTTCTTCCAAAGTGTCTTCCAAAAATAACCAACAAATTTTGCATCCTTGTCTGAAACAATACTCCTAGGTAATCCATGCAATCTGACCACTTCCTTGAAAAACAAGTCTGCTACATGTACTGCATCTGATGTCTTCTTACAAGATATGAAATGTGTCATTTTAGAAAATCTATCCACCACCACAAATATAGAATCATTAGGGTATGCGCAAGATCATGATGGGCCAAAAAGTGGCAATATTATGGGTATGTGTAGGGTATGTGGCTGACAACTTTTTTTTTACTCAAAATTGATGAAATGAAAAGGATTTTTAAAGGAGATTCCCATCTTTTCACCAATATAAATTATGCTTTACTTTGAATTTAATAAATAATTATTATTCATTTTCTATTTGAATTACAACTAAAGTCCTAATTGATAGGTTGATTGAAAAATGTCTATAGCTTTCAAATGTTATCACATTTTTTGAATCCAAAACATGCATCACATTCTATGTTTCACATACTATAGGATTAAAATAAATAAAATTGAATTTCATTAAGTTTTGACCAAGTTAAGGTGGTTAGACATATGAGTTTTTATATTTTTTAAAAGTTGTAATAAAAAATTCATAATTAATTATTTACTTGGAAAAAAATTACAGAAAAATATGTATCACATCGGGACATCAGTCATCCTAATTATATATAAAATCTTATAAAAATATTATCATTTTATTGTGTGGTTAGGGTGGTCGAATAAACACCCACTTCTTATTTTTTCCACTGAAATTTAAGTACTCATTGGGGAATTTCAAGAATTTTCCATAAGCTTGATTGTTTTTTTTTAAATAAGCTAGGTATTAGTTTAGAAACTACATTTTAGTTTTCTCACACGGCTTCTATTCCTACATATTTTTTGAAATAATATAGATAACTTATTCCAATTTTTTTATGTCAAGAGTTCCTAACTCTGATTTTTCTGAGATTTTTTGCCACTCAAAGACTTGTTTTCCATGATGATCCTTCACATACCTATTACCTCTCTGTTTCTTTGGAAAACCAAGTATGAAATCCATGCTAATATCCTCCAAAGGTATCTCTAGAACTGTCAAAGGTTTATACAATCCAACATTCTGACTATTCCCTTTTGCAACTCGACAAACTCTGCAACTTTGCACAAATTTCCTTACATCCTTATGATTTTGTGGCCAAAAGTAATTCTCACTTACCAATGCTACTGTGTTATATCAACTCCAAAGTGACCTGACAATCCTCCACTATGTTTTTCTTTTCACCAAGCTATCCCTCATTGAACTTTGGGGTATATACAACTGATTCCCTCTAAACAACATATCCTCTTGAATGAAATAATCCAACCATTGAATCCTATCCTCCAAGACTAGTTCTTTACAAGCTCTCCAAGGTTCTACAAAATCTGGATCTTCCTCATACAAGTTCTTTAATTCATCAAAGCCTACTACCTCCACTCTCATCTTTTCCAATAAATTCCTTCTCCTACTCAAAGCATCAAAAACTCTATTTGAATTTCCAATCCTATGTTTCAAAAAAAAAGTATAACTCTGCAAGAATTCTACCCATCTCATGTGTCTTTGATTCAACTTACCTTGACTATTCAAACATTGCAATTCCTGATGATCAGTATACAACACAAAATCCTTAGGAAACAAGTAATGTCTCCACTTCTTCAAGGCTTGAACTATGTCATAAAACTCTTGGTCATACACTTAATACCTTCTCCTAGCATCATTCAATTTCTAACTGAAATAAGCTACCGATCTCCCTTCTTGACTCAATCTTGCTCAATTGCATTTTCCACTTGCATCATAGTATACCTCGGAAATACCTTATTAAATCTAGTAAATCAACACGGTTGCTCCGTCACCTTCTATTTTGAACAATTCAAAACTCCGGTTTGCTCCAGATGTCCACCTAAAATCCTTCTTATCTCCTCTCATCATTTCTATCATAGGATTGCAAATAGAACTAAAATTCCTAATGAACTTTTGGTAGAAACTAGCCAATCCATGAAATGATCTTACCTCTCCAATGCTTTTCGGTGTATGCCATTCAACAATTTCTCTCACCTTCTCAGGATCCATCTTCAATCCATCCAAATATATCACAAATCCTAGATATACCAATTCTTCCTTCATGAAACTACACTTCTTAATTTTTATCAATAATTTCTCTTCTTTCAACCTTTACAAAACTTGTCTTATGTGCA